>VMDO01002654.1:0-51407 GCA_007922755.1 Pedetes capensis
TGCGTCTTACATATTTCGGACATGTAGTCAGGAGAGATCAATCCCTGGAGAAGGACATCATGTTTGGAAGAGTGGCAGGTCAACGCAAAAGAGGAAAACCCTCCACCAGATGGATTGACACAGTGTCTGCAACAATGGGCTTAAACATAAATAAGATTGTTTGCCTGGCACAGAATCGGCAAGTGTTTCGATCTGCTGTCGGACTTGACTCGACGGCACCTAACAACAACATATATTTTATAGTTATATAGTCTATGGTATATAGTTTATACTAATAAATTATGGATTCATTTATAAACTTAGTTTATATTTTCTATGGAGTCTCCAGCTATATTCCATTACCACATGGATCCTTGTAGCTTCCACCTTTGTTTCTGACCACCTTTCACTCCAAAAGAGATAACTACTTGTGAAGCTTGTTAAATACACCTGTGCCTGGGCCATGCCTTGAGGCTTATGCACATGCCCATCTGGGGCCTGGGTTTCTGAAGTTTAAGCTCTGGACAGGTTGACTTCTCCTATTATCGGTTCCCATGATGCCATGTACCTTACTTTATGGTATTCGTTGCAATTGCCCTTTGACATCTTTCTGTAATATCTTTTTTTTCATTCAGTCCTGGGGAACTGGACCTAGGGCCTCACACATACCTTACATGTTTTCTACCACTGAGCTGCACCCCTAGTCCCTTTTTTATTTTTTATTTTGAGACAGGGTTTTGCTAAGTTACAAAGGCTGCCTCTAGCCTTGACCTTCTGATCCTCCTGTCTCCCCCTTCCAAGTCTCTGAGATTACAGGTTTGAGCCACTGGCCCAGATTTTTTTTTTTTTAATAATATCTTTATTTGACATCCTTGTGTGACTAGTACCAGTCACTCCCTCAAGACAATAAGATCAATGTCAACTTTGCATATCATTCTGTCTGGATAGTAGGTACTTAATATTTGTTGAATGAATGGTTGGAATTACACACAGCACTAAGAGGAGGAGGAGAAAAATACATGATTTATTGACTGCTTCCTATATGCCAAATGCCTTTCTAGTTGCTTGTGCAATGCCATTCAGCACTTTGAATCTGGTATGGATGACATCAGAATCCACACCCTTTGTGCTTTAGCCTTCCTGCTATAGGAAGCCCCTTATTTACTGTTCTGCATGTAGATGGAGCTCACACTGGCTAGGATGGGGCTGTGTGGGTGGCCCAGCTGGGCCCGTGTGTGTGTGTGTGTGTGTGTGTGTGTGTGTGTGTGTGTGTGTGTGTGTGGGAGCAGAAATGGCAGCACCCATTTAGAGTCTCACCCAGGCCCCATTAGGAAATTGACTCCAATTTGGTTTAGGGAGATGGGCTGTTTTTTCCTGCCTTTTCATGATTACAATGAAGGTGACATTGATTTACAAGTCAGTGGGTTGGAGCAGGGAAGGGAGGCTTCTATGGGTGGAAAAGATCAATTAAATGATTATCCCAGCTGCCACACACTAATGCCTTTCTTACTGAGTTTCAGAATCAGGAAGCAGAAGGCTACTACGTTTAGCCTTTTACAGGAAATCTAATTGCCAACTTTGTGATGCCAGGTTTTATTAGATTGGGAGGAGTCCATCTCAGTGGCTGGCAATCTCTGGCACTACAGAAAGCTTTCTGCTGGCCACCTGGAATTCTAAATGACCTCCTTTTCTTCCCTTTTTTGCTTTTGCTGGAGTTTTATGAATATAACATTTTCATGATTTTTATCTTCTGGAGATTTTTATCTGGGTTCTAGGGTACTGAGATGTAAAGCCTGGAAGACAGTCAAAAAAATTTACTGAATTTCTACTAATGTGTGAGGCCCTGGGCTAGTGGCTGGGGAGGGACTGTAGTAGTGAGCAAAAGACACCTGTTGTCTATGGAATCCAGCATTCAGAATGGTCTACTTTTAGCTTAATGGTTCCCAAACTGTACTGTGCATGAGACTCAACTGTTCAAATTCAGGCTTCTGGGCCCCATCCCAGAATTTCTGATTCAGTGTGGCTGCGGTGGAACCTGAGAATCTGCATTTCTAACAGGTTCCCAGGGGATGCTGATGCTGCTGGTCCTGGACAGCCACGGCCCAGCCTTTGCATGGTCATCCCCTTGTTATTAATCTGAGAGGTTGTTCTTGATTTCCCTACCACAGTATCCTTCCGTTTACCCTCTCTGATGTCAGTTTGCCCATTTGGGTATTGCCTTCTTATCCCTTCTACCCATCCATCATCCTTAATAGAATAAAGCCTCATGAAAGCACTTTCTGACTCAGTGTCAATCCTCCAGTAGAAGAGGACCTGCCACAGAGCGTGTGCTCAATAAATACCTGAATCATGAAATAATGACAGATGTTCTGAGTCTTATGAAGCCGAGGCCTATGGTGCCCTCGAAGAGTAACAGGGAGATCTAAGAGGGGAAGGATGAACAAAGGCGTTGCATTGCTTCCTACTCGGAGCAGCTTCTGGCCTTAATGCCTGTTTTAAACACCACACGCCAGTGTTTTGTCTGCAAGGTTGTAAGATTTGTTTGAAGATTACAGGAGGCCACTCTGGATTTGTTTAGTTTTTCCATAGACTTTCCATTGTCCTGTCCATATTGAAATAAGGCAATTTCAAACAGACCAGTGTTCTGTCCAGCAGGCAACTCTTGCACAAACTGGGTCAGTAGGCTGCCATGCCCGTATCTCTGAGTTTGGCAGGATGTGAGGCCTAAAAAGGGCTGCTTCTAATAACTTTCCTCTTGAAGTCTGCACTTGTCAAATCTGGCATCCAACACCCATGCCACTGCCCTGAGAGCATTTTCAAAATCCTTGAAAAATTGAAGGGAGGTGCAAATTCTTTTCCTTTGCAGGAGTGAAACATTGGCTGAAACATGCAGATTCTTCGCCCTCACTGGCCTTGGAGAGAACTGTAAGGACAGGCACTGATCTCCCTTTGACATAGGCAAAAGATGAGGCATGTGGAGGCACCGTAGGACTGACAGCACCAAGGGTGGCTGTGGAAGCCCCGCTGCCAGAGCTGCAAGCGCGGAGGCTTTTGCTCTTGTGTGGCCTGGGTACACGTGATGTTCACACTGCATACAGCTTCCTTGCCAGCTTTTGCCAGCATGGTCTGAGGGGGAGCAACTCCCCAGGTTTGTTTGCCTGGGCAACCAAAGAAACTGTGATTTATTTCCCCCTAGCGTGTCATGAAAATGTAAGCAAGGATAGCTGGATTATTTTGGAGGGCGAAGAGAATCTGGTGGGGGCAATGGAGGCACAGGAATCACAGCAGTCTGGGGCCAGGGCAAGGGGCCAGAGGGCCGCCCCATGGATTGGGGTAACATTAGCTGCCGCTATTCAGGAGGTGGCCTGTGTAAGAAAATCTGACCACAGCCGCTGCATGACTTCAGCTAAAATTAACCTTCGAGGCTTCACACGCCTCCACAGTGTTTTGAACTAAACACCCCTAGAGAGAGCACAGGCTGCTGATTGCCTAGGACTGCGCTACCTCCCGCCTGCGGGGTGAGCCATGCCTATAAGCATCAACGTATGGGTTCCTGCCCGGGGGCAAAGTCGAGATTCTTGTGACCATTATAAAGTGGTAAGCAACCTCCAAGGGTGTTGGCCGGGTCTCTGGGGAGAAGGGATGAAGTTTGTTTGAATTGGTCTTGTGTTTATAGAGACAGTTCCAATTTATTTTCTGTGCTGGCTGGAACCATGAACCCTCAAAGCAGGCTTTTCATTTTCTACACTTCACTGAGCTAACTGCTACCTCTATTGCTTTTTGTTTGTTTTGTGTGTCATGGATGAGGACTGAATGGTGTATTTTTAGAGCAGGTCCAGAAGGATCTATTTGGAAGTTGTTGGTGGCCTGAGAAAATACAGTTGCACAAATCCAAGGTGCAACTGAAGTAGCCAGATGAGGAGGGTCATGGATGGCAACAGGTGTGGCAGGTTTCAGTGTGTTTCCTTCATTGGGCCTCAGCAGGTGCAAATGGGCGGAAAGCTGGGCTGTCATCAAGGGTTGGAGCTGTCAGAGAGTACTCCATGGGGCTTCAGTTGTGGGAAGGATTTCCTGCCCAGTGAGCCCCTAGGGTGTTCCAGGAAGGGTACAGCAGCCCTCTGCCTGCCCTGGCCAGGGCAACCTGATGGGATCCTTCAAGCAAGAAGGCAGCTGGCTCCATGGTTTCCTGCGTGGTGTGGAGAATCTAGTGACAGTTTGCTTTCACAGACTAAAAAGGCAAGATACGCTTTTCTTCCTATGCGGGCCCCTTAGTGTTCAGATCATTCCTCTAACTCAGGGCTAATGGCAGTGTTGATACTTAGTAGCATGGTACTCTGCTTTGACAGTCAGAATGGTCACTCTGATGTGGTCTGAGTGGTCAGAGGCCATCACTTAATGACAAGGAGAGCCTCAGCTAATTCTTGCAAAACTGATGTACTAGTCGTTGGGTAGTTGATCCTGCCCTCCCAAAACCTACACCTGCCCCTCCCCCTTCATAACAAACCTCCAGCCTAACTTCCAACTCAACATTTGCATCATCCGGTGATTTGGTACACCTTGTTTTCTAGGGAAGACTATGCTCATTAGTGATTACTGTGTATTACTGTGGGCAGTGATTGACTGGAAAATGCTTAAATCTCCAAAGCATTGGCTTAGTAAGCAGATACTCTGTGTTACAAGTAGAGGAATGAAGTGGGTATGAAAGATGTAGAGGGAAAATTCCTGGATGAAGAAAGCTTTGACACAGGTTTGGGGCTGTTTTCCATGTGGGCCACCCTGCTGAGTCCTCTAAGTGTTTCATGTCCTCTTGTTGCGTCCATTCTCCCAGTGCATTGGCTCATTAAAGATGCAAGGCTGCTGGACTATGGGCCTTTGTTCTCTTTGGCTTTAGATGTCTAACATCATCCAGGCCAGGTAATTAGTGGAGATGTCTTTTTTGTTGTTTTCTTCTGTGGTCTAAGCCCACTGTGGAAGGAGTTTCTTTCAGGTTGTTGTTGTTGTTGTTGTTGTTGTTGTTAGGTGCCATTGAGTTGGGTCCAACTCATAGCAACCCTATGTACAACAGAAGGAAACACTCCCTGACACTGTGTCATGCCTGGCACTATGTCAGTGCTTCTCTGCTATTCATAGGATTTTCAATTGCTGGTTGTTTTAGGGATTGTTTCAGGAGTGGATTGCCGTGTCCTTCTGTTTTTGTGGTGCTGAGGATCAAACCGGAGTCCTCAGAGCACAGAGCAGCACTCTACCTACTGAGCTAAACCCCAGTCCTTCTTTTTAGGTGGTGTTCTTGTTGTTGTTGTTGTTGTTAGGGGTCGTTGAGTTGGGTCTGATTCATAGCAACCCTCATAGGGTTTTGAATGGCTGCTTGCTTCAGTATTGCTTTGGGAGTGATTGCCATGTCCTTCTCCCATTTTTGCAGTGCTGGGGATCAAGCCTGGGTCCTCAGAGAGTGCAGCACAGCACTCTACCAACTAAGCTAAACCCCAGCCCCTCTTTTAGGTAGGATGCTAAAAGAGAAATTTCAGTAGGAGGAAGCTACACATGGGGTTCTGAGCTTTGATGAACACATCTTGCATGCCTGCATGGGATTTCCATCTCCTGCTGAACCTGACTGAATAGGCACAGAATTCAAATTCCCCCTTTCTTAGTTTCCTCTGGAATGCACTGTCCATCACGGCCATGTGCATGAGCTGACTGGATGTTGGTAACGGCCTTGTGACATAAATGTGCCTGGACTGGAAGAACTGGCCAGTTGTACTGGAGCTGATCTTTCTCTAGCTGTGCTCCCACTCACTTAATCTATGAAACAGAGTGTCTACATCTGTTGCCCTGTTGCTCAGATTGGATTATGTTTATAAAAGAGCTTTATCATTGTGAGCCTTGCAGATGGGAGGCAGAGGCAGCTTTGTTGTTGTCAGGACTTTTTCTTCTTGAGCTGAATCAATTGAGGCTTCCTTCCAGGACTTTGTAGAATAAATAATATCTCTGTGCATATCATTCTTTTGTGTTCTTGGCCAGGTTGTCCCTGGCCAAGAGGAGTCACTCCTTCCTTCTGTAGTCTTCCTAGTAATAGCCTGTTATAAAATATAAAACATGACAACCCAAGATGCCCCTAGGCCTGGGCACTCTGACATCTGGGCTGGAGAAGGCCCCAGGGCACAACGGTCACTTTCACTCTTGGCCAAGTCTCTTGGTTGCAGAGTTGCTGAGAAAGGAATGAGGCTCCCAAGTGGGGAAGGAGAGGGAGTCGGCGTTTCTAGGGCAGGGCAGTGCCAGCCACTGCTGGGAACTGCCTGCTTTCCTGAGTTGTTGAAGCTTTAAAGTTTATAAAACTTTCCCACCGATGGCATGACAGTGTCTCTGCCAGATCCTGGGCCACTGGGCCCAACCGATGTGATGAGAATGTCAGTCCCATGGTGCCTTCCTTAGTAAGCCTCTGCATCCCTCTATGAGCAGGACTGTGGGGGGCTCCCGAGTGCTCTCTGTTGCATTCTCATTTAAGTCTCAACCTGAATTTGTGTGTCCAGTGCTGTCAGAACCTTTGATTCACAGATGAAGAAATGGAGGTTGGTGAATTTACCTGACTTGTCTGGGTTTGGAGACAGTCAGAGGTTGAAACCAGGATCTGGTTCCAATTCTGACTTCACACTGTCCATGTAACATTTTCTCCTTGTCACTCACAATGTAGGGAAGTTTGTGTTTTATAGAATAGCTTTATAGAATACCTGCTCACTTAACCAAATGCTTTGGGGAGTTAAATATTTTGTAGTAGATCATCCCAAAGTCAATGCCTTATGGTTCATTATTTGTATCTGGTTCATCCTTTATGTAAAAAATCCACACATTAGTGTGTGTGTGTATCTATATAATTTTACACATGAAAATATATTTTCCAGCCAGATGCCATGGCACATGCCTGTAATCCCAGCGATTTGGGGGGCTGAGGCAGGAGGATTGTGAGTTCAGGGCCATAGACAATCTGCACAATTTAACAAGACCTTGTCTCAAAATTAAAATTTTTTTTATAAAGTAGGAGCTGGGGATGCACCTCAGTGGTAGAGCGCCCTAGGTTTAATCCCCTAGTACCACAAAGCCCTAAGCTGTCTGTTTACCTCCCTTGTTCCCCAAGTGAGACCAGAGAAGGACCCTACCACCTTGATCTTGTCGTACCTTCAATCACAATTCCTCACAAAAGAGGAGACTGTTTTGGAGCCCTATCCATATCTGCTTCTCCTAGAGAAATCAGGCTGCCATGAATTTTTCCAAGAAAAACCTGACCCCTGTGCTGCAGGGGAAATCCTTAGGCTACCAGCCGCTGCTCAGCTTTCTAGGGTGAGAAACATTTTCAAATACTCACCATGTGTACACACAGTTTGAGTTGGGGTGTTGGGAATTTTAACCCCCCTATCTAACCTTATATAACCACTGACCTGTAGTAATCTGAGTGCCCACATGCCCCTACCCCCCAAAAGGAAAAAAACACCACCACCAGCCACAACAAAAAAGACACTAAGCAAAAAAATCTTACCATTAACAAAACAAATACAAACCTCTCAGGCTTACCAGAATGAGTGCATTTCCTCCCATCCACCTCCTGGCGCTAAAGCCTTGCAGACCCAGCTGGAGGTGTAAATGCTAGTTGGGAGCCGGGACTCACCATTCCCTGCCTGAGCTGCGCTCCTCCTGGGACCTCCCAGGCCTGATGGAATGGAACGTGGGCCAGGTGAGTTTTAGTCACTGGCTCCAGCGGGGGCAGGGCCAGGGCCCATGGCAGAGAATGGGGAGCACCTGGGCAGGCAAGGTGGGCCACCTTAGTGGGTGGTGAGTCAGGGTGTGGGGTGGCAAGGAGGGCAATGCCCGGATGGAGGAGACCTGGGCTAAGGCAGCCCAGACAGCCTTGCATCTGGCACTCCTGCAACAGGTGCCCTGCCACACATGCCCCCATGGTGTGCAAAGGGGAGCCCTAAGCTCACCATCCACCCACTTGGCCCTGTGAATAAATAAACCCTGTCACTCTCTTAACTGGGAGTAACCTAACCACAGCTCTGGCAGGCTCTTTCCTGTCCTTTTACCCACTGGGACTCAGAACTTGGCACCTTTTATTCTTCCCAAAGATTCCACTTGCCTTAGAAAGCAGAAGTAAGATGAAGCTTTTAGAGGGGACACCACCTCACCAGGTGCCTCTCCATAGCATCCCACCCTCTTGGCCCTCTGCTTGCCAGGTCCAGATCTCCCCTGCCTCTCTGAATTCTCTTTTTCTCATGCAAAGCCTTTTAGCTCAGTCTTCACTCTCCTAAATTTGCATGCTCATACCCATCACTATGCAAGACAAATCACCAGGGAACAGGAGAGGCCTGAGGAAGAACAATAATAACTGGAACCCCCCCCCCCCCCAGCATCTGAGTGTACTCAGTGATGTTCAACACTTAACTTTTCAAGGGAAACATCTGATAGGTAGCCTGTGCCCATTTCCATGGGGGAAATCCTCCCACCTAGCTTGATTTCTGTCTACCAGGAAACCCCAGACAGGGAAGAGAAGTAGGTAGTAGAAGAGATAGGCTTGCTCAAACAGATTCACATGGCCTCAAGAGCATAAGCAATACTAACCTGTAGTGAAATAATTAGGAGCTGATGCATTTCAAGTACTTATTACAACTTTTAAAATATAATTTAAAGGTAGGTGCTGTGGCGCATGCCTGTAATCCCAGCAATTTGCGAGTTTGAAGCCAGAGGTGGCCTGTCTAACTCAGGGACACCCTGTCTCAAAAATCAAAAATGAAAAAGGAGCTAAGGTGCAGCTCAGTGATGCAGTACTTGCCTAGCATGTGCAAGGTCCTTCGTTCAACCCCCAGTCCTGCAAAACAAAAAAAGAAGAAGACGAAAAAAAGAAAAAAAATGCATATTTATATGTATATATAATTCAATTGTAAATTAATTGTAAGTTTATCTAATTTAATTTTTATGTAATGGCTTTAGTTAACCAGTTCTCAATTTTTCTGAAAATTTTCCAGTCAGCTCTCCTAAGCCAATACAAACCTGCTGTGGCATAGGTCTCTGTGATGTTTTTTGGATTTGTTTTAAACATTTGCTTATTTATTTACTTATTTACTTATTTATTTATTTGCAGTGCTGGGGGTATTGAACTCAGGGCCTCATGCATGTGAGGCTTTACCACTAAGCTGCACCCTTTGCCCATTTTCTATTTTTTATTTTGAAACAGGGTCTTGCCAAGTTGCACAGCCTGCCTCTGGCCTCAAACTTTTGATCCTCCTGCCTCAACCTCTATAGGGGCTGGAATTACATGTGTGCCCCATGGCACCCAGCTTTTTGTATCTCTTTAAAAAGAACTTTAACGTCTGTGGGCCCAACAATCATGCGCCTGAAAACTACCTCTCAGCAAAGTATTCCTTTCTTGTGTCTTTTCTGTATGTTTTACTGTGACTGGTTTAAAACATACGAAACATCTTGATGTCGTGGACTTTATGATCTAGGTAGTGAAGGGGACAGATTCATCTGTCGCACGCATTCATCCAGCTCCCCATTTAATCACTCATCTATCTTTCCTCCCACCCACTCATCCATAGGTCCAACCATTTGACCACCCATCAGCCTGTTTTCCCAGGTCTGCCTTCTTCTGTCCCTCCCTCCATCTGTTTTCTTTGTCTGCGTCCATTTATCCACCAGTAGGTCACTAAGTGCTTGATTATGGAGCCCCTGGAGTGAGTCAGGTGGTGTGCTGGTGTTTGGAAAGTACATGAAACTTGTTCTCTACTGTGGGGAAGCTTCTAACTGAGGGGGATGTTAACAGCTGTGACTGACATGATGAGGGCATGTGCCAAGTGCTTTGGGGGCAGGTAAAGAAATGGAATAAGTAATTTTTTGTTGAGAGTGGGAGGTGTGTTGGGAATGACTTTCCTGGACCTGCCATTGCATCTGAGTTTTATTGCATGGATTAGGCATTTGCCTGGGCTGGGGATAGAGAAGTTTCCATAGGCAGAGAGAGAACATGTGCAGAGGTGCCAAGGCTGTGGAGCAGGGCACACAGGCTTGTTTAAGTTGTCTACTGAGCCAGGTGCTGTGGCACGTGCCTGTAATCCCAGCTACTCAGGAGGCTGAGACTGAGGTGGGGCAAGAGGGGTGCAGCCCAGTGGCGGAGTACTTGCTTAACATGTGTAAGGCCCTGGGGGTCAAGCCCCCAGTACTGCAATAAAATAAAATAGCCTGCCGGGATTTTGGAGAAAGTGGAGTAGCTTGTGGGCTGCGGTTTAGCTTAGTAGGCAGGTGCTTGCTCTATGAGCTCTGTAGCCCTAGGTTTGATCCCCAGCACCATAAAAAAGGAAGAAGGACCTGGCAGCCCACTCCTGAAACAAGCAGCCATTGAAAACCCTATGAGTAGCAGAGAAGCACTGACATAGTGTCAGGCATAGCACAGTGTTGGGGAGCGTTTTGATCTGTTGTACACAGGGTTACTATGAGTTGGACCTGACTTGACAGCACCTAACAACAAGAATAGCCTGTCAGGAAGGATTGGCTTCTAGGAGAAAGGAGCATTCTCCCCAGTAGAGTGGAGGAGGGAGGTGTTCCAGGCAGAACATCTGCCAGCAGGGGCCAACTATGATATGAGGGGCTGAAGGATCAGAAGAGACTTGTGGGCTGGGGGTCACAGATGGCAATGAAGGAAAGGAAACTAGCATTTAAAGGTGCTACCCATGTGTCAGGCACTTTACCATAGACACAATAGTCCTTGTCATTAATAAGAAATTATTATCCCATATCACAGATATGGAAGCTGAGGTCAGAGAGTAGTTAGTGGTTTGCCCAAGGTCATGAAGCCTTGGCATCCTTTGTGTTTAAATAGGAGTGGAGTCCTTTAGAACTAATCTCTCACTCTATCTACTCAACAGTCCCGTGAAGAGGAAATTGAACTCAGAGAGGTTAAGCAACCTGCCAGAGGTCACCAGGACTCTAAGGTTTTGTTTGGGCATAGAGGGGCCAAAAGTCCTGGGGATCTGTGCCTGGAAAGCCAAGCTGGGGCATTTGGGCTGGATGGGGGTGACCAAGAAGCACGACTAAGGTATCTTTTACCAGCAGTCTGCAGAGGAGGGATGCTGCAGAGGTTTGGAGGACTGGAAGAGGCTAATACTAAAGAGGAGACTTTGTGACCAGAGCAGAGAGGCCTGAATTATGGCCCAGATTCTCACCTCCCTTGATGTGTGGCTGCCCTGCCAGGCGGCTCCATAGATGTCTGCTGTCAAAACGCATGTGGCTGTCAGCTGCCCTGCCTGCTGGTAGGGTCTGATCCCACCCATCCCAGTAGAGGAAGCACTTGGAAAGAGAATGAGTATCATAAGTCAGTAACTTGTGGATATAGGAAGAGAGAGGAAATGCTTGAGAAATTCCCCACGGAGCTCTGACATTGACTTTGTTGGAGCCACTAGACTTGGAGGTGAAAAGTTCTTCAGATCTGGTCCGAAAGTTAGAGAAAGACCCAATTTTGTTCTGAAATGTCTAGTTAGAAACTCCAGTATCCATCCTTACCTGACCACCTCTGGCTTTCCGGGGAGGCCCTGGGTAGCCCTGGAGACGCACTCTGCTGTTGAGGCCAGGGTGCCTGGCTCACGTGGAGCTGCACTTTCTGTTTAGCCCTGTGATCCTGGTGTATACTTGATCTTTCAGAGCCTTTGTTTTTTGGTTTGTAAGGTGTGGATGATTGTGTAATCAACAACTATTTGGTGAGCACCTACTACGTACCCGGCAGTGTTCTAGATGTTTGGAAAAATTCAGCGAGCAGAACAGATAAGTGTTCCTGTCTTTTTGGAGCTGAGACTGCAGTCTGGGAGAGATTGTAAGATGAGATCACAGCCATAAAGCACCTACCACACAGTACGCCCTGGGCAGAACCACATACCCTTCCCATGTAGGTGGTACTGATCAGATGAGCACATGAATGGGACAGTACTTGGTAAGCTGTGAAGTGTGGCTTAGGGCGTTTCCTGTCTGAGGAAAGCAGACTGCAAAGAGAGGCTGATCCTAGGCATTGAACGTGGATTAACCCAAGGTGGGTGGAAGGGGTGCCTACACACTCATCCTTAAGATGTGGCCAGTCTCTCCCAGCACGTTCACAGGCCTGGTTTTTTCCTGAAGGCACAATTTCAAAACCTCTGGAGTTGTCAATTTGTACGCCCACGTGGGGCTTGTTCCAGTCCTTGACAGACAATGCCACCATTGTGTGGCTATGAGCCATTCCCAGGCTTGTCCCCAGCATCTCCGCCAGCCACATGAGGTCCGAGGCCAGCCTGGCCCCACCATAGACTGAAAGAATGGGATACTTTACCCCTGAGCATTTCCCAATTCCAGTCTAGCCCTGCAGTGGTAACTCGTGTTACACTGGCATTTTTATTTTTGCTCTCCTGACGCTGTTGTGAAATTATGTTTGCTGTGTGCTTTGGTGACATGGGAAAGTGTCAGCTCCCCTCTAGGGTCTGTTTGCCCTGAGTGACAAGTAGCCGGCTCAGTTCCCGGGGACAGGAGGCACTGTGAGGTGATTGTGCAATCAGCCTTTCTCTCTTGCTGCTTTTCCCACACTGCTGTGGCACTTGACACTCTATGGCCTGTGGATTCTGTGTGGGACCCTCACCATTAGGAGTGAGAGCCACTGTGCTTAAACCCTGCCCACTCATCTTGTAATGCTGGAAAAATCCCTTGACCTCGAAGCACCTCAGTTTCCCCATCTGTAAAATGGGGGAAATGATACTTCCCTGATGGGCAAGTGGAGAACTGAAGAAATCCATTATTTGTGAATTGCCCATACAGTATGCCCTCCTCCTCCTTCCTGGTAATTCTGCTCCCAGCTACCATCCTCAGGCATTGGTAGATGATCTCATTTTGACTTCACGATAACCTGAAGAGATTGTTGACCCATTTTACACGTGAACAAACGGAGGTTCAGGTTGTATAAATAACTTGCTTACGGTCACTCTACCAGGGCGTGTTGAGACATGTTTGAAACCTAAATGGTCTGACTCTAGAAGGTGTTCTCTCAGTCAGTCCATCATGAGCACTTGGCAAGTGGTAGTTATGGTCCTTAGAAGGCACCTCACAATGACAACAACGTTATAATCCTATGTAAGCCCAAAGCTTACATAGAGCCGCATCCAATGCGGGTAGGTGCTCAGGCAATGTTTGCTTAATGCACCAAGGCGTGCATGTAGCTCTAAGCCACTTATTTTTCAGTAAGAATGGTGCCAGTACTCGGAGAAAGAGGAAAGATGGAAATCCAGATCAGTGATAAGCCATGCCACTCTCTGGTTACTTGTTTTGTATATGTTTGTACCTGCATCCATTTGTAACAAAGGAAAGCCTATGGGTGACTGTCAGGGTGTGTTTATTTCGTGCTTGTTTAGACAAAGGGTTACTGCAGTTAAAAAGGGAGGAAAGCAAGTTGGGCATGGTGGAGCACAGACACCTGTAATGCCTGTAATCCCCGTAATCCCAGCACTTGGGAGGCAGGGGCTGGAGGACAGATGGGAATTCGAGGCCAGCCAGGTCTACATAGTGAGTTCCAGGCCCACTTGGGCTACATAGCAAGACCCTGCCTTAAACAACCAACCAACCAACCAACAAAAAAAGAAAAAAAAAGAGGGAGGAAGCCGGCTGTTGGCTCCTCTCCTCTCCCTCCTGCTGCCAATCTTAGAGTCCAGACAGGAGTTCATACCCTTGGTTCATGCTGACCATATTACAAAGTGGACCTCAGTAGCAGAGGCTGGCAGTAGGATTGTGCAAGTGCTCAGGAGGAATGCAGAACCCAGTCACATCTCAGCGCTCCTCCAGCCCAGCTTTCTAACGGTCTCTCCTGGCTCTAGAGAGCAGCTGAGAACCAACAAGCCTTCCCTACTGAAAGCAGTGCAAAGACTGCCACAAAATCCTCAAGGGAAAAGTCCTATCGAGGCTCTCTCTCCAACAGTTCTTGGCTTTTTTTTTTTTTTTTAGGGGCCAGCAATTCAGCAGGCCCACAGGCTATCATTGCCATACATCACAAAACTAGCATTCAAAGTGATGCCCTGTGGCCATCAAGAAAAAATGAAGTTGTGCTAATTTAGAGCAAGGATCATTATAATCCCTTCAGGAAAGATTTCCAATTGAATAGTTAAAAGTGTGTTTCTCTGGAAGTGTGACCTCTCTTCCCACTACCAGGAATAAATAATAATTAGCTGCACAAATTGAGGGACACCAATGCCCAGAGAGGATGTGGCCCATCAATCCCTGCCCCCCACCCCCAGCTCAACCCTGGTCCACTTATAAGCCTGAGACTGCAAACGCTCATCCTCGCGATGAGACAGTGGCTGTTGAAAGAACCCAAATGCCCTGAGTGATACAGTGAATGGCAAAGATGGGGATGGAAGAAGTCTGTCACTGTCCTCCATTTTGGGCACACGTGCAGGAGTGGACTCTTCTGAGAAGCAGGAGAGCAGAGTCAGTGGTTGGGCTCAGCCTTATTGTGCTGTGCAGCCTTTAGGAAAAGATATGCTTTGCTCTGTAACACATCTTTGTCCAGTGTATGGGGCTGAGCACCACTGAACACATTTGGTTGGAGTTGGAGAAATGAATGTGCCACAAGTCTTACCTTGCATGTGGCTTTTTGTGTGGGTTTCTTTTGTTTGTTTGTTTGTTTGTTTTTTAGTTCTGGGGGCTGAACCCAGGGCCTCATGCATATTTTCCGAGCACTCTATGACCAAGCTGTACCCCCAGCTCATTTTTTTTTTATTCTGAGACAGGATCTCAACTAAATTATGCAGGCTGCCTCTGACCTCACATCTGTAATCCTCCTGCCTCCACCTCCTGAATCGATGGGATTACAAACATAGGCCACTGTGCCCAGCTCCTGGCTGTGCATTTTGATTTCCTTAAAATTATGAACAATTGAGTAAGCAGTGGCAATCTTCATGACATTCAAGGAGGGGAGAACATTCTCTCTGCTGTTGTTACAGTATCATTTTTGTACTGAGGAGTACTCAGAGCTAAGCCATTTAACTGCACACTGCTCAGTCATGGAAATGATATTATCTTGATGACTTGACCAAAGTCTGGACTGCAGTGTCTTGAATTGAGGCCAAACAGTAGCATTCCCTTTACAATTAAGACACTGGAAACAGCCGCAGATGCCAACTGACTGGTGTGCTTTCATCTCTGGTCTCCATGTTGGCATTTCCACGTAATGAGATGCGTTTGACGCTGGTTCTTCTGGAACTGCTTTCCTGGTGCCACCTGCCTGCTGGCCCCATCCGGCTGCCTGGCCCTCGATCTGGACCTCTAGCTCGGTTGCTATGACTCCATTCTTGGATTTCTCACACAGTTGTCCTGTGGAATTCCTCTTGGGCTCCTTACGCAGAGGGCTGCCCCCCTTCACTTGAGGGCTAATTACAGTATAAACTTGGCAACGTTATTCTCCCCGTTGGTTTAATGCAGCACAGCTATTATCCATTTTTGGTATTACAACTAATAATCAGATTCTTTACTGAAATCTGTCAAAATGTTCCCTTTGGGTTTCAGCCTCTTTGATAGGGAGTGATGGGGAATGATGAGCAAACAGATGACGCCCTCTTTGAAATTCTGTCAGGAGTGATAGAGTGAATCAGAATGAATTAGCTGTACTGCGTCTTTGCCTTACTTTCTCCTGTTATCTCTTCAAGCCTTTGACAGCCTGTGTTTCAGAGCTGCTCTGAGGAGAGGGGTGTAGGGGGAGGCGCAGGCAGTGGCATCAGCCCAGCCTGCTTGGATGCTAGCCTGAAACCGGCCTGGGGCCGTTCCTCCTGGGAATGGTTTGTGATTTGAGGTGGGGATGGTGGGGTTGAGGGGCGGTGGTTTTGTTCTTTTCCACTGTATGTTTTTTTGTTTGTCCTGTCAGTTTTTACTGGAAGTTCATAGGTCCTCAGGGGGCCTGAGGTCAAACCAGGATCAAGGATCAGTGAGCTCCTGTAAAGCAACAGCGGGCTCAAGTCTTCATGATTTGGGAGGATGGGAGGCTTTGGGAAAATCCATCTGGATGCTGAGACTTAGGCAGGAAGCCCTCCATGCTTTAGTCCTGGCTTAAAACCTTTCAAACACACCTTGCTCCATTTTTGCTGAGTCGCTGAACTGAATGGAGTCTGTCTCTGATGACTAAGGGTATGGTGGGTTTATTTTTTAAGGGTGCCTCTTGGAAGAATGTTTTTCCTTGCACTAGCTACTGAAAACAGCAAGTGCAGGAGATGGGGCTGGATTTATGTACATGCTTGCTTAGCATGGCCCATGAAAGCTGGTTTTAAAAATAAACCTGGGTGTGTTCTTATGATTCATGTCTTCAGAAAGTGGAGAGCTGGGGACAGGTTGGGAAGGGAGGTGAAACTCAAGATAATTAATCATCCTTGTTAGATGGGCCCTGCTTAATGAGGCTGAGCTGTATAGTTGTTTATTTTCCCTGCTCCCCCTCTTTTCAATCAATATAGAGATTCTGGTTTGAGGATTCACTGAGAGCCAACATTATTTAAGTCTCATGTGTAATCAATTTCCCAAGATTTGCCCTTTTTCTCTCTGTTCAGCCCAGCTCAGCCCAGCCCAGCATCCGATTACCAATGTCCTACCACTTGCCAGCTTCCCTGTGAGGCTCCATTGCTGCACATCTTGCAGTGGGGATGAGAAAGTGGTGCCAGGGCCTAAGTTCTCTACAAACTGTACACAATATGCAGCTAAGGGTTTGATCAGGAAATTAAGAGTGACTTCATGGAGGGAGAGGCACTGGAGTTGAGCCAGGCAGGATAGCCCCTGGATAACACTTGAGTAGACAAAGTGGCATCAGTTCGGAGGCAGGGGAGTGTGAGGGTGATCCTAATCATTACTGCTAGACACTTGCATCTGTGGGTGTATTATCGCATTTACTTCTTAGAACACAGACTGGCAAACTTTTTGGGATGATGAGCTGGTTAGTAAATATTTGCAGTTTTATGGGCCAAAGTTCTCTGTCACAGTTGCTTAACTTTGGTCTGGTGGCATTAAAACAGCCAGAGACCACAAAGAGATATGGCTTGTGTCTCATGGAACTTTGTTTGCAAAAAACAAGTGGTCCACTGGCCTTACCTCAGATCACAGTTTGCCAGCCCCTCTTATATTTGGCATAATCCCCATTTTATGAGGAACTGAGGAACAGAAAGATTATTAGAAATTAAATTTCTCGGGGCCATGGGTCAACTTGGTTAGATCCAAAGACTATGTTCTTTACACACACTGCCTCCCCTGCGAGGGTTGGGTGTATCCTGGGAAGAGTAAAGGGAACCACAGTGTGAAAAGTCTGCCTTTACTTCAGTGGGAAGTGGGGAGCCATTGCTTATTGTATGAGCAGACAATTACATTACAGCTGAGCTCTGGGAAAATTGGGAAGATTAATTTGGCAGTGGTGTGTAGGTAGGTTAAAGTTGAGAGAAGTGTTTTCTCTTTTTCTTTTTAACCTTGAGCATACTAGGCACGTCCTCTACTACTAAGCCACATCCTCAGGACTTGGCTTTTTGAAACAGGGTCTTGTTATGTAGATGAGGCTGTTTTTGAACTCCTGATCCTCCTCCTTCTTTATCCTGAGTGTTTGGATTACAATTGTGTATCACCATGCCTAGCAGGAGTTCATCTTTTGGAGTAGAGAGGGTCACTTTGGTAGGACCATTTCTGGCCACTATAACCTTTAAAAGTTCTGTCTGTATCTGACACCTGCATGGCCTTACCATGCCTCTGCATTGTGTATATTTGTGTGCTCATACTTCTTGAAAAAAGTCAGCTTAACCTTGATTTCCATATGTATTGTGTAAATTCACATAGAGGGCTGGTTTTAGGAACAGCATGTTTATTTAATTTTTTGAAAGTCTTGCTATGTAGCACAGGCTGGCCTTGAACTCCTTCAGCCTCCCAAGGGCAGGGATTATAGGCATGTACCACCACACCCAACAGGATGTGTATTTTAAAGAACCTTAATCACAAGGAAGGGAGAGGGCTGTGGACTCAGAAATATTCTTGTCCAACTCCACTTCTCACACAGCTGTGCTCTGAGTGCAATATGGCTTTAAACTTTAGGATGTTTCTGTGCTCCCTCCCACATGCCTGGTGAGATCCCTCTGGGGTTTGAGAGAGCAATGTGGGTGACACTTCTGGTTAGCAAGTGTATTAGTTAACTTTCCATCACTGTGACAAAGTACCTGAGAGAAATCAGTTTCAAGAAGGGAAGGTTTACTTGGGCTCACAGTTACAGTCCGTGGTTGCTCAGCCTGTGGTGAGGCAGAGCATCACGTCCTGGAGGGTGTGGTGGAGCAAAGCTGTTCACCTCATGGAAACCAGGAAGCAGAGAGGGAGAGGGGAGGTAGAACCTTTGTATCCCCTTTAAGGGCATGTCCCAATGACCTAACTTCCTGCCATTGAGTCCCACTCCTAAAGTTCCACTGCCTTCCAGGAGAGTCACCCTAGTGACCACGCCTTTAAACACAATGAGCCTTTGGGGGACATTCCAGACCCAGACTATAAGTGCAAGGAATCCTTGTTTGATGTGCCAGCCTGGCTGTTTTCTGACCTGCTATTCTTTTATACTCTGCCATACTTTGTGATTCCAGATGGGGAATATTCTAAACTCCTGAAGTTATGCTGTGAGTAGAAGAAATCTTTGAGTTATTTATGTCCTGGAGGTTCAGAGTAGAGGCTGTGGCTGGTTTTCTTATGGCCCATTTTATGGTGCTGGTAGTGAAATTTCTAATGATTATTTTTATATTCACTGAACTTTGGCATGTTCCAGGTTCTATGTCCTTTATATGTATGAGCTCATTTCACCTTTCTTCCAACCCTGGGATGTAGGTGCTCTTGTCACCATCTCGAAAATGAGAGCACTTTGGCCAAAGTGCACAGAGGCAACTGGCAGAGTAGCAGCCAAGAGTTAAGGCAAGCAAAGTCCTCTTCTTTACCCTCCTCCTCCCCTGATTCAGTTCCCAGGCCTTGAGGTAGGTCAGACCAGGGGCTCCATATTGCCCGCCCCTCACCACCATCTGAGGTTGGCCGTAATGTGCTTGATTAGGAGGTGAATAAACTGAAGCCCAAAAGACTGGGTAATTTATCCAGTGACATTCCGATAGCAAGGTATAGAACTAGGTTTGGGTCTTAGTTTTTCCAATGTTAAATCTTTCAGGGAGAGCACAACCAAATAGAGGAATGAGTCTATGGTCACTAGGAGATTGTCATGGGGAGGTGAATGACCTGACTGAGTTATATATTTTATTCAGAGAAGCAGTATTGCAGAATGTCTAAGGGATTCTAAATAAGTCAGCCTGGGCTCACATCCTGGCTTTGCCATTTTGGCTTCAGACAAGTTATTTTGCCTCTTTCTGCTTTAGTTGTTGCTCAGAAAAATGGAAACAATAATATGGTATATTCTTGATTCTGATCTGTTTGTGAATCCAGGGTACATGTGATTCTAATCCAGTTCTGATTGTGTTGTTGTGGTTGTTGTTAGGTGCCGTGGAGTCGGTATTCGATTCATAGCAACCCTGCGTATAAAAGGTGAAACACTATTGTCAATGCTTCTCTGCTGTTCATAGGGTTTTCAATGACAGGTTGATTTTTGGGAGTGGGTTGCTGGGTCTGTCTCCCAAGCCTACAGCACCTGGTATTCCCTGGTGGTCTCCCATCCAAGGACTAACCAGGACTGACCCTGCTTAGCTTCTGTGATCTGACAGAATCAGATGCCACAGGGTTACGGCTGCAGACTCTGATTGTGTAGCCGTCTAAAATTCTTGAAAGGGTGTGATGAAAATGGAGACTGTAAGGGTAGTATCTCCCTCACAGAATGAGAACTGAGTTAATATATGTAGAATGGTTAGATAAGTGCTTGTTGTATAGTAGGCATGGTATGTGTTGATTGGTATTTATTAAGCTCCCATCCTGCATAAAGCACTTTTTAAAAATCCATTATAGCCCTCAGTTGTATCACTCTTCATGATAACAGACAAGTAGGTAATATTGGTCTCATTTTACAGATAAGAAGGTTTAGCCTTCGAAAGGTTAGTATCTCACCTGAGGTCATCGATCCACTCATCCTTAGGTGTATGTGAAGAAATTCGTAACATGCCTGTGCTGTTATAGGAACTTGGACTACATCACTGAATGAAATAGACCCAAATGTCTACCTTTGTGGGGACTACAGAACTGGGACTTGAATCCAAGTCTGCCTCTTTTTCTTTTTAATGTTTTTCTTCCTGCTCTCCCTCTTAATAATCTCATATTAAAGATCACTTAAATTTCAGATTGGCTATTGTAATTACCAAGGTAGTGTTCTACTTCCTTAGCTTTCTTTTGCTTATAACATTGAAAATATCCATGCTTTACTAGCTATTTTGGCTTTGACAACTTGGGAGTCAAGGGGAAAGAGCCTAACATAAATGTAAGCACTGGATACCACTGGGTGAGGTGTGAAGGGGTCTGGTCTGGATATGGGCCACCATGGTGGAAGACAGAGGCTCTAGTGAGGCGTGGGGTGAACAGGATTTGCTGCTCTCCCTCTGAAGCCCCCTCTTGAGATGAGGCCTTGCTTTCCTCAGGTGGCTGGGGTGCTATGTACACCAGTGTTGTGTTTAAAGTTGTAGGAATTTCTGGGTTTTGTTCATAGAATTCCAACAGTGAAGTCGATGCCTGACTTGGAAATGAAATGGATTAAATTTGAGATGATGGTGAAGCCATAAGTAGCTTTACACACACAAGGGAAATTGAAGGAGCTCTGTGTTTTCCTACTTGGCTTCTTTACAAGGGACCCAGGCTCCTGAGAACTCTGCTAACTCAATAGCCCTTCTTACTCTGAAATAGCCCGTTCAGAGATGCCGGTTGGGTGGTAACCTCCCCGTACGTTTTCTCCATAAAGAGAAAAAGATGAGAAGGGCTGGGGGAGGCTTCGCTTGTGTTTAGAGCCACAGCCTCTCAAAGCCGTCTGGAGCCAACTGTCTAGTTCCTTGTCCCCTGTCCCATTCAGGCCTCTGCATGTTTTGACGCTTTCTTTAGCTTTTCCCTGAGCCTTGACGGCAGATCTCTCAATAGGCGACAGCCTGCTATGGTGAGCTGAATGCCTGGTCAGCACAATGCACTGAATTTTAATGGTGCTGGCTGGCCCCGGAAGCTCCCCGGCAGGACGGTAGCTGCCACGCTGCGCCCCAGCACCCGCCTGGCAGCTGTCTCAGACCCTGCCATGGGCTCCTACCGGCTTCCTGAAGTTGCCTGTGTGCTTTTTTGCAGATCTACACGGACTGGGCCAATCATTATCTTGCCAAATCTGGCCACAAACGTCTCATCAAGGACCTCCAGCAAGATGTGACCGACGGCGTGCTCCTGGCCCAGATCATCCAGGTTGTGGGTAAGCACACGTTTCTTCTTGAGGGTCCGTGGGTTACAGCAGAGCCAGTCTAGAAGGGCCAAGGGGCCCGAGGAGAGAACACTGCCATCTCTAAGAAGGTGACGTTTCTGTCCCCTGTGCTGGCAGTTTACTCAATTCTGCCTTTTGACTCTGTTTGTATGGGAAGCAGCTTGCTTTTGCTGCTAAGATCACACACAGCAATCTCATCTTGATCCTCTTAGGTGAAAGACTGCCTGGGGTCAGAGGAGATGCTGGTGGTCTAGGGAGGGGTACTCTACTCTGCCTACTACTATCTTCCTGGTTTTCGTTTTTCCACCCCTGATATTACGTTCTTTGTGGATGCCTTTGGAAATATTTCCAAAGAAAGGAACATGGGGCTGGTTTAATCCTGCCAACTCTAATTGGGTCTGAGAAATCAAAGACTGAAACTCCAGAGATGGTTGGTGGGTTCTGGTTTTAATTCTAGGGGAAGGGAACTTGAGCAACAGGATTTTAATGCCTTGTCCGTGAGCTGGAAGGAGACTTGCTCCTAGGAAGGCGGGCGGTGGATGCTGGCCACCGCTTTGCCTTGAGCCTGTGAGGAGCTCAGAGCAACGGACGAGGCGGGAGGTCAATTAGGCGGCATTAGGCTGATTGTTGTCCCTGGCAGCCTTGGCAGCTGACGCATGTCCAGGGGCAAGGCACAGAGAAAGGACAGAAGCCCTAGCACCTCTGGCATGTGTTATTGTGGAAAAGTTGCTCATCTTTCAAGTGTGAGATGTAAGTAGGCTTTCATAGTTGTAGCTCTGGTTGAGTCTGTGGAGAGATGCCTGGCAACGTAGGCAGGTGGGCTATGCTGAAATTTGGGGACTGCTGCTGCTGCTCAGAGAAAGAAATTTCCCGGCTATCTTAGCGCTGATTTCTTAAAACTTAGCTGCCATTAGCCCTTCTCTTACTTTCTTTTTCCCTCCCCTCCCCATATGAGTTTCCATTGCTGTATAACAAATTGTCACAAATACAATAGCTTAAAACAACCTGTCTTTACCATCTCACGGCTTCCAGGCCTCAGCAGTCCAGGCAGGGCTGAGTCGGGGGCCTCCGCAGGACTGTAGTCCTGGTAGCTCCAGGGTTGTGTTCTCATCTGAAGCCTCACCTGGGGAGGATTTGCTTTCGTGTTCGCTTGGAATATTGGCAGAAGTCATTTCCCTGCAGTTTAGGACCATGGGTCCTAGCTTCTCATTGGCTTCCAGCCACCCTCACCTCCTTGAAGCTGCTCTCAGCTCCTTGCCATATGGGCCAATCACTTCTTCAATGCAGTGAATGAGAAAGTTTCTGGAGGGAGTCTGCTAACAGGATGGACTCGTATGATGTAATTGTGGGAGTCACATCTCATCACCTTTGCCTTATTATAGAAACAAGTCCCAGGTTCTGCTTACACTCAGGAATGGGGATTGTAGTAGGGCATGGATACCAGAGTGTGGGCATCAATGGGAGGTCATCTAAGGTCTGTCTTCTACACTACTCTTCTTCCAATTCCTCCTCTTCCACTTCTCATCATCACTTTTACCAAGTTCTTTAAGGAATTTTTCTTATTTGGATTCCTCTACATTTCTGTGACGTAGGTGGTATTCTTCCCATTTCATAGGTGGAGAAATGGAGGACAAGTGAGGCTGAGTAGCCCATTGTCATGGTGTGAGTCTGTGGAAACTCTATCTTGGGTCAGTCCACTTTGACAGCTTCTGATCATTGCTGTGCTGCATTACACGACCTCTCAATCCAAAGATGCGGAACCTAGTACAGGGCTCTGCCTCCTTTTACTGTAGTTCGGTAACCACTTTTTCCAAGCATCCCATTTCTTGCTAGGAATAAAGAGATGAATGTACAGGGCTCAGAACTGGAGACAGCATACTGTTTTCTTGGCAGGGTCTTCATGAAAGATATGACTTAGATCTCAGTTGGATGTTGAAGTCCATACCACCAGGCTCACGTCTGGTACATGGCCTGTTTTTACTGAGTCTCTCGGTTGTGCCTAGTGTTTCTATCAGAAACAGTCCCAGATTTCAGTGCAGACAGCAAGAGAGAAGTAGAGAAATGAGCATACTGAGAGGCCTAGTCTGTCCCTGCTCTGTCCCTCCCAACTGTGAGACCTCAGGAGAGTCTCTTCACTTCTGCTGCCTGTTTCCCCATCTTTAAAATGGGGAAACCATGCTTGTTTTGTCTGATCTTGTGCACTCTCATGAAATTCAAGTTAGGTATCAAATGTGAAATATGTCTGGATCTCGGACATGCTCCTGGATAGCACTGGGTAGCAGCTGTCTAGAAAGGTTGGTGTGTAAGGATGATGAGGTCTCAATAGCTGTGTCAAGTGTTGTGATAAGTTAATCATGTTTGCCACAGGCTCAGAAGAAGCAAATGGTAGTGAGTGTACTGTGAATTTACTGAAGAGTGCAATGAAGATGTGAGCCAGCATGGCTTTTATCATTGCTGCAGAGGAGGCTTCCCTGCATCAGCTCAGATGATATGAACTGCCCTAGACAGTGGTTCCTTCCGGCCTAAGGTGCTCACCCGTGGTTCTAGAGTCTCAGATAAGTATAGGTGCGGTAACCCTTATCTGAAAAAAACTTGGGGTCAGAAGTGGACTTTTTTGTTTTGTTTTCAGTACTGAGGGTTGAACCCATGGCCCTTGTACATGTTAGGCAAGTGTTCTACCACTAAGCTGCACCTCCAGCTCCTTTTTTATTTTTTATTTTGAGACAGGGTCTTGCTAAGTTGCAGAGACTGCCTCTGGCCTCAAACTCATAATCCTCTTGCCTTAGCCTCCTGAATAGCTGGGATTCCAGGCCTGCTCCATGGTGCACAGCTTCAGAAGTGTTTTAGATTTCAGATTTTTTTTGGATTTAGGAATATTTGCATATACATATTCATAATGAGATATATTGGCCATATTCAAGTCTAAACATGAAATTCCTTTGTTTTGTAGGTACCTTATACACATAGACTGAAAGTAACTATCCAACATTATTATTATTATTATTATTATTATTATTATTATTTTGGTTTTTTGAGACAGCATCTTGCTAGGTAGCCCAGGCCAGCTTGGAACTCACTGAGTAGACCAGTTTGGACTGAAACTCCTGCCAATCCTCCTGCCTTTGCCTCCCGAGTGTTGTGATGACAGGTGTGCACCACCATGCCCAGGTTTTATTTAATATCTTGAAATTTTTGTTTCATATACATAATTATTTATTGTATGGAACTTTCCACTTGTGATATCACATTGGCACTCAAAAAGTTTCAGATTTTGGAGCATTTCAGATTTCAGATTTCTGGATTAGGGATGCTTATCCTGTACCAGCAGCCTAGGCAGCACTTCAGCCCACCTAGTCATTTTCCCTCAGGCCCCTGGGAAAGGATTGCTTTGGCCAAGGCCTCCTTAGGGAAGACCAGATGTCAGCACATGATTCTTTTCCCCTGACTGCCGTGCTGGGCTTACACCCTGTGCTCTGTGTGAACCGAGGCCCAGAAAATGGGAAGCCAGTAAGGCAGCAACTCTTCTCTGGACTGTCCATCAGCCAACTCAGAGCATTTGCTCTTAGAGTACCTTGTGAACACAGATCTTCTGGTTGTGGGAGAGGGAACATTTTCTGAGCACAATGCTTAACTATTGACCATTCCTTTTCTTTAGTCCTGAAGTAATGCTTCCCCCATAACATGTCCACTAAAAGAAAATGTAAAAATATATATTCATATGTGTTGTTGTTGTTGTTAAGTGCCATCGAGTTGGGTCCGACCCATAATGATCCTCATAAGGTTTTCAGGGGCTGATTGTTTCAGGATTGTTTTTGGGAGTGGACTACCATATCCTTCTCCCATTTTTGCAGTGCTGGGGATGGAACCTGGGTCCTCAGAGAGTACAGAGCAGACTCTTTACCAATTGAGCTAAATAAACATTCATATGTGTTTTGTTTTGTTTTTGTTAGGTGCCGTTGAGTTGGTATCCGACTCATAGCAACCCTCATAGGGTTTTCAGTGGCTGACTGTTCATTGGGAGTGGATTGCCAGGTCCTTCTCCCATTTTTGCGGTGCTGGAAATTGAACTCGGGACCTCAGAGACTGCAGCACAGTGCTCTACCAACTGAGCTAAATCCCAGCCCATTCATATGTGTACATGTATTTAATTTGGGGTTGGGTTTAGCTCAGTTTGTAGAGTGCCATTCTGCACTCTTGGAGGCCCTGGGTTCGATCTCCAGTACCACAAAAATGGAAGAAGGGCCTGGCAACCTACTCTTGAAATAACACCAAAACAATCAGCCATTGAAAATGCTATGAATAGCAGAGAAGCACTGACATAGTGCCAGGCATGGCACAGTGTCAGGGAGTGTTTTGTTCTTTTGTACATAGGGTCGCTATGAGTTGAACCTAACTTGACAGCACCCAACAACAACAACAGCAATAATAATCTATTTAATATATACTTATGGGCATATATACAGACATCTATATACCTCTCTCTATGTAACATTGTTCCAGAATTACAGTCCTGCTGGCTCCCCTACCTCGCGCTGGGCAGGGTTCTAATGGCTGCACCTGTTCTTTGGCTGGAGAGCTCCTACTCTTCTCAAAACACCATTTTCCCTGATGGTTTCTTGGCTCCCCAGGCACAGCTGGAGGGACCCTTCATCATTCCACAGCTGTGTTCTTGAGCCTGGGTCCTCTTTAGGCCAGGGTCTGAGTTTCTTCCCAAGTCCACAGAATTCAGCATGGTGCTGGCATGCATGATGTTCAGGAAAAGTTGAGAAGATCAGGGTAAGAATTTTATTTGCTGAAAGCCCAGGTTAGATAGTTTCCAGTAGATGGTCTAGATATTTCCCCTTCTCAGGATTTAGCATTACTCTCAACATTCCTCTAAACTGTATGTCACACCTTCTCCTTCCTAGGCTTCAGCTACACTTCTCAACTAGCCAGGTTAGGAAGGTACCTTTGAAAGCCCCAGCCTGATGCATGGATCCGTTTCTATGAAAAGCAGTCAACAGCCTCTTATTACTTCCTGAGATGGGTAGCTCATCACCCCTTCAGGCAGTTGGGACAGTTGGAATCCTTCAAAAACTCTTGTCGTGATCTGTTAAGGCTACTATAACAAAATACCATAGACTGAATGGCTTATAACAACAGAAATTTATTTCTTCCATTTCAGGAGGCTGGAAAATCTAAGGTCAACATGCTGGCAGATTTGGTGTCTGGTGAGGGCCTGCTTCCTGGTTTATAGATGGCCTTCGTCTCACTGTTGTCTTTTCACTGGTCTCCCCAGTCTTTTCTGGGGACATCAAAATAAATTGAGAACAGTAGTAGATTATAACCATTAAGTAAAATATGAACCCATAGGCCCATACTGGCAATAAATAAATAAATTTAAAAATAAGTACATCAATGGAAAAAAAGAGAGGACTCAACTATACAGGAGAACACTGCTGATAAATGTAGAGGGAGTCGCAATCATCAAAGGAGGATGAGTGATAGCGAGACTTATCAATGGATCCTGAAATCTAGAGGAGAAATCTTGATGAGGGGCAGGATATTTGCCTGGTCTCAAAATCTCTCTGCACTGTTTGCAAGGTGAAATATATTAACTGTTAGTGGTAGCATCCACACCACATTAGGACCAAGGGATTGAAGAGTGTCATGTGCTTTCTGATATGGTACCTGAAAAGGACACCCCCTCCCTTCTGTTGTATTCCAGTCAGGGAGGAAACCTGAAACTAATCATGAAGAATCTCAGACAAACCCATATTGTGGTACATTCTGACAAAAAAAAAATTAAAAAATTAAAAATAAATAAATAAATAAATAACTGGCCTATATTATTTGAAAGCATCAGTCCCATGAAAGACAAAGTCTGAGAAACTATTCTAGAATAAAGGAGTCTAAGGAGACATGACAATTAAATGCTCTGTGTTATCCTGGCCTGTATCCTATATAGGGGAATAAAATGCTCGACAGACTTGGTTGAGTCAGTTGGCAGAATTGGAGTATTGGCATTATATCAATGTTAAATTTCCTGAATTTTATAATTAGACCATGGAAGATAACATCTTTGTTCTTTGGAAATATGCACCGGAGTATAAGTGGCAAAGGGCAAGGGCATGATCTATGTAGCTTACTCCAAAGTGATTTGAGTTTGAGTGTGATGGTGCACTCTTGTAGTCCCAGCTGCTTGGTAGGCTCAGGAGGGAGGATGACTTGAGCCTAGGAACTCTAGACCAGTCTGGGCAACGTAGCAAGACACCATCAAAATGAATAATAATAAAAGACAAGTGATTTTTAAAAATGTGTGCCCATACAGAGAAAAAGAGAGCTTAGGAGGTGGGTAAATGAAAACGAGAATGTACACATGCGAATTCTATACTCTTCTTATAGCCTTTCTGTAAGTAAATTTGAAGTTATTTCAAAATCTAAAGAAGAAAATGCGTCTAAGTGAAGGCCTCATAAAACTTGTAAGTAGCAAGATTATCCCTATTTTATTCTCCTTTATTTATAAATGTTGGGGGTACAGAGTAATAAGGTTTTTGCTACTTCCATTATGCAACTGTTACATCACTTTTTGGTTACACTTTCATCAACTTACATATTTCACAGAACTTTTTGATTAATATATAGTAAACAATTGTATGCAATTATGGGTTATATTCCCTTCCCCGCATGTATTTGTATTGTTGTATCATCTATTTTGAGACTATCCTCTCCCTTTTTATCTCTCCACATTATTTCCCCTCCCCTTGAAGATTATCCCTTTTAAGGGACAATCTGTTTCTTTCACTAAAATTTTTTTGCGGTACTGGGGGTTGAACCCAGGGCCTCATGCTTGCATGCTTGCAAGTGCTGTACCACTGAGCTGCCTCACCCCAGCCCATTTTTTCACTTTTTTGAGACAAGGTCTTGCTAAATTATGCAGACTCTGGTCTTGAACTTTCGATCCTCCTGCTTCTGCCTCCCGAGCTGCTGGGATTACAGGCGTGCGCCACCATATCCGGCTGGGACAATCTATTTCTAGAACTGGGAGGAGCATAGGCACAGTGGGTAAGGAGAGGGGGGTTGGTGGGAGCATGCAAATCAGGGAATGGTTCCTCAAGGATTTTACTTCTGAGCCAAGTCTGCACACCGAAGCAAGAGGTAGAGGAGGAGACTGTGTGCAGAGATCCTAGAGGGAAGACTCACAGGGCCACCAGGCAGAATCCGGAAGTTCCACCATGTTGGGCAGGATAGCAAATTCTGCGCTTTAGCCTGAGAACTGAGTTGATTTCCACCCTGGGAAGCAGATCAGATGTCTGACCTCAGGGAGAACCTTCGTGCTTCTCCCATGTGCTGCTTTCCAGTCTTCTATCCCAGGCACCCCGAGCTGGCTTTCCTAAATACTGGGATTGTCTGAGGCCTGCACTTTTCCATGTTGCCTTCTGCCCACTAGGTGAGAAATGGGCCTTTCTGCTGCTATGTGGAGGACCCTGCCTGTCTTTGGTGGCCAGAGGCTGGGTCTCCGTGCTCAGCCTCTTGTTAGTATGATCACCTTCTTAAATGCTGAGATACCCCAAGGCCAGCAGCTACTTGCCCATCATGGTGCCATCCCTGAGCTAGTGGGAAGACTCCCAAGGCCAGGGTTGTTGTTGTTGTTGTTACGTGCCATTGAGTCGGTATCCGACTCATAGTGACCCTCATAGGGTTTTCAATGGCTGAGTGCTTCGGGATTGCTTTGGGAGTGGATTGCCAGGCCATTCTCCCATTTATGTGGTGCTGGGAGTTGAACTCGGGACATCAGAGACTGCAGCGCAGCGCTCTACCAACTGAGCTAAATCCCAGCCCCAAGGCCAGGGTAGGCAGTGTGAATTTAGAGAAGGAGACAGCCACCTTCCATCTGCTTGCGTTGCTGTCGTTCTGGGAATATGCCAGAGGGGATGGGGTGAGAGGGAGAGAAGTGGAAAGAGAAGAGACAGAGGAAGGGGGATTGGACGAACAAAAGAGTTGGCAAGGAAGAGTGAAGGGGAAGACTTCTCCTTAGAAATGGCTTGAAGCCGGGAGCGGTGGTGCACACCTGTAATCCCAGCAGCTCAGGAGGTGGAGGCAGGAGGATCGAAAGTTCGGGACCAGAGGTAGTCCGCGTAATTTAGCGAGACCCTGTCTCAAAAAAGTAAATAAAAAAGCACTGGGGTGCAGCTCAGTGGTCCAGCACTTGCAGAGCATGCAAGCATGAGGCCCTGGGTTCAATCTCTAGGACCGAAAAAAAAAAAAAAAAAGAAATGGCTTGAATTGCTGATAGGCGCTCATTTTCCACCCCCACCTAGTATGTGCACAACCTGGAAGTTCAGGCAACAATAGGGACTGTTCTTTCTTTTTATCAGTAACTTACCACCATTGTGGGACCTTGGTTAAGTCATTTGCTTTGCTGGGTTGCCAGTCTTTGTCTCCCCATTGGCTGGGGTGCCAATAGCCAGCAATGGTAAGAACAGATGTTCACAGGCTATTAAAATGTTCGGAATGCTTTGGTTGGGATCTTTTGAAAAGTAATGAGGTTGATGCCATCGTTGTTACTTAAGAAGTGCATTGATGCTTTCCATTCACTAACTTGTCACCTCATGTGCAGACAGGTCACTGCATTAGTGTGGGTAAGAATGTCTTGATAAGTTGCCATTGGCTTTTAGAGATGCTGGTTTTAATCACAGTTGAGGACTCTGGGGACAAATGCCTTTGCTTCTTTGATTATCTGCTTTTGGGCTCCAGCCAAAGACCCCTTACTCCGAGTTAAAAAATTTGGCTCTGAAAAGCCAACTCTTCCTTCTAACAAACAGAACCAGAACTGCCCTTAGTGCTCCTAAGTATTTATGACAACCATAGGAATTCTTGGGAATTTAAGTAAAGGCAAAATATTTAAATTATATGAAATCAAAAAGTAGGGAGGCCCAAGTCTTATTTTGCATTTTTAAAAAAATTTAGTTTGAGTTTGGATTAGCTGTTTGATGTATGTCTTCCTGTGGGTTCTTTAGAGTGGTCATAAATGGGCTCCACCCTGTTGGTTTATTTTGGCCATTGTAAAATGGCAGTATTAGGTTATATTAGCTGTTACAGTTGAATTCACAGAGCACCTGACCAGGTTTAGGTGGCAGACCATGAAGAAGAATTAGAGGAGTAATTAGACCAAACTCTTTAGTTTCATTTATCCAGATGGTATGTGAAGAATCTTTAAAATTTCCCAAATGACTTCTTATGATCACAGTTATCTGTCCTGGACTGTAATGAGTGCTAATGACCTAATGTTGCCCTGGATATTGATCAGAGTCCAGTGACTTATGACTTTGGCCAACATGAATATCCTGTTGGAGACACCTTGATTATTGATTCTCAAGAGCCACATATTTATTGTCTCTAATACTGAGTATCAAAATCCAAGGTCAGAGTTCATGCCTGCCATAATTTCCTATGTATGAAGGAATGCCATTTGTCAAGGATATTCTTTCTTTCTTCTGTCTTCGGTATGTGCATCTATATTTACAAGTGAAAACGACAGCTGCCTCAAAATAGTCAGTAAGACCTTGGTTCACTGAAATGTTCAGAATACTCATTCCTTAGTTCCTCTCAACAAATACTTGTTGAATTGTTACTGTGCCAGGCACTGTCTTAAGCTCTGGGGTTACAATAGGAAATAAAGCAGATAAAAATATATGTTCTTGTGGAGTTTAGATGATAGCATCATATTCTGGGTACTCATATTTTCTAATGAGCTGAAGAATAAACGTCCATGAGTCATCCCATTCATTGACCATCTTTTTCTTCTCTCTCTCTCTCTCTCTCCTTCTCCCCATCCTTCCCTGCCCCCTCTTTGTGGCGCTAGAGGTTGAACCAATGGCATTGTGCATGCTAAGCAAGCACTCTATCATTGAGCTATACCCCAGCCCATTGGGCATAGTTTAGGAACTTTTCTTGGCACTTCTTTTGGGAGTAAGGCTTTCAAAAATTCCTATTCCAGTATTGAAGAGTTCCAGTATTCCAGAGTTGAAGAAACTCAGTTGAATCTTTGAAGATTGGGATTTCCTCAGATGAGTCATAAAGCTAAACATCTAATACTTTTGGCAGGTACTAGAGAAGGTGTCGATTGAGAATCCTAGGAGGGTCACTATGAGTCAGCGCCAACTCAATAGCACCTAACAACAACAGAGGAGCTATAGATCAGGCTGAATCTATACTGTTGTGGCTGAGTCATGATGATTAGGTCTAAAGCAATTTCCTGATTTCTTGTTCTGTGCTTCTCTCTCCGGGTAGAAACACTAGAAAAAACACAGACCCAATTTAAGATAAAATAAGGGTGAGCTATGTTTAGGTTCAGGTGTTCTAAAATCTTGTAGGATTGGGACCCTCTTGAGTTTGTTATCCTTTCTAGGTAGATTTTAATGACTTTCCTCTTCATACAATTTTTTGCCATCATAGTCATTAAAATTGGATGTGATTGGGGGAGGGAGAGAAATTCAATTTTGCAAGCAATCATTGAGCTCAAAGTACACAAATTTGAAAAATAAAGTTGACATGTCTGCCACACTCTTGCAGCCTAGTTGGGAAAGACTAGGAAAGCAAGGGAGGGTTACATATGAGATGATTAAGAGCAAAGCAGACAGGTGCAGGGTTCTGCGAAAGCAGAGACCTGAGTGTGCCTCATCCTTGGGCTGTGCGAGGGGATGGTGCATAGGGGAGCGTGGCTGGGGAAGGAGCTTATAAAGCCTTCAAAGGAGGCAAATCCTGAGTTTCTTACCGAGGAATCCTAGCTAGTTTCTGAGCATACCTCACATGAAGTTATCAAGAGGAAAATTTTTATTTTCTATACTTTGTACAGAAGGTAAGAATATACATCACAGGGTTAATGACTGCAGGTGATATATGCCGGGCACTGTGCTGAGTATTTTATTGGTATTGTGTCATTTCATGCTCATTGGTCCTCCCCTGAAGTAAGTATTATCAGCCACGTTTTATAGATGAGAGACCTGTGGCCCAGAAAGGTTGAGTGACATGGCTAAGATCACACAGCTAAGAAGCTCTAGAGCTGCAAACTGGAGTGTCTTTGCCTCCAGAGCCAGTGCCCTCACCACCATGCACACTGCCTTTGTCGTGCTGTTGCATTCTCCAGCTTGCCCTCTACACAGGTAGCCTGGGATGTGTCTTGCCAGAGATCCCTCCACCCTTGTGATGAACTGCATTTGCTTTGAGAAATTGGGCCTTTCCTCCTCCTCCTTAGTACTTGGTTCCTGTTATTTCAATACAACCTCTTTCTTTTTCTTCTCTTGGTAGCTAGGCGCTGTTTTCACTTCAAGCACATGTGTTCCCTGCTCTAATTTGGACTTGTTATGTGGCCTTGGTCAAGCCATTTTTGAATCTCGTTCTCTCATCTCCCCATTTGCCTCCACTGTGGGAATGATATTAGGATAAACAAAAGCAATAGTAGTACTCTTGGCTAAAGAGGCTATGAGCTACTGTCACTTGTGTCTCCTGTCCCCAGGAGCTGAGTCTTAGCTAGGCTGATCCACCCTGAACTGTCCCATCTTTTGTGGGGAGGTTGCAGTGACATTTGCCTCTTTAAAGCCCAAAGCACAATTACAGCTCAGTTTATTTCCCAGTCTCCAAACATCGCCACGGTGCCCCTTCGCTGCAAGACTGTCGTCAATGCAGTTGTCTCTGTTTTAAGTGATGACGACCTTGCTCCAGCTGTCCCTGGCGGACGACGGCTCGATGAGTAAGTCCCGAAGCTTGCTTGATGCGGCTCAGTATTTCACACGCCTGCATTGATTGGACAAACCCCAACATGGACCTAAGGACTTGGTTGGCCTCCAGTGTCCTGATCGTCACTACTGAAAATGTCCCTCTGGTGATTATTTATTTCCCTGTCTTGTGTTTCCTTTTACAGCAAATGAAAAGATTGAAGACATCAATGGCTGTCCAAAGAATAGATCACAAATGGTAAGTGGTGCGTGGGGGGTAGTGTTTGTCCTGTGTTAGCCAGCCCTGCCTCTAAAAGATACGGACCATTTTTGAAAAACATTCACACCAGCCGCTCAGCTCCAGGGGATTATATTAATAAACTCACGGCCGTCTCCAAGTTGCCATGCTCTACCTCTGTGACATTTGTTGGCATTTACTGAAAAATAGCTGTGATGTTTGTGTAGATTGTGAAACAGTGAAAATAAAATAGTCCTTGCTTTAGATATAAATCATGCAGAATGGGTGCAAACATGCATGTGTTTAGAGGGTGGACTTTTCTCTGCAACACTGTTTTGGTGTGGGGCTGAGGCTTAGATGAGGCGATGGTATCTTACCGGTTTTACTGTGGCCCGATTGCCTTTAAAGGTTATAATGATGGAAAATCAACATAGTGACAAGGAACGTGAAATGAATGATTGTGTCTGGATCCTTCTCAGCATAACCTTGACAAGTGGTATTTTCACTGTTGTGATACATTTAAGCTAGGATCTTGCTTTAAAAACTCAAAACCTAAAAACTAATCTTTAAAATCTGTTCTTGCCACACATTATCTTTGAATTAAAACTCGTGTGATCACTGTTTTAGGAATTATTTTTTCGGTACTGGGGAGTTGAACCCAGGGCCTCATGGGAGCTAGGCAAATGCTCTATCACTGAGCTGCACTTCAGTCCCCCCCTCCACCTGCTTTTATTTTGGGACTAGCTAAGTTGTGCAAATTTGTTTTATATGCAAATATATCAGTTATAAATACTACCATAGCAGCGATGCAATTATGTGGTTTCTCACATAATTGGGTCTAGCTAAGTTGTACAGTCTGCCTCTCACCTTGAACTCGTCATCTTCCTGACTTAGCCACCTGAGTTGCTGGGACTGCAGGCATGTGCTGTGGTGCCGGGCAACATGGTTGGGTTCAGAGAATAGTGAGTTGTGATGCTCCAGGCGCTTAGTTATTCACTTACAAATAGTTTTCCAGTCTGAATATTTACACAGAGGATGTGCATTTTCAGAGTCTGCTAAGATAAAACAAATACCTGTTTAAAACACGAGGGTGGCAATTTAAAGCATTGTTATCTACTGGACGTTCATTTGCTTGTAGAAATCTAAGTTGTTGTTGTTGTTATTAGGTGCCATCGAGTTGGTATCCGACTCATATCGACCCTCTGTACAACAGGGGAAACACTATTGTCAGTGCTTCTCTGCTGTGCATAGAGTTTTCAATGGCAGATTGATTTTTGGGAGGGGGTTGCCAGGTCCTTCTCTCAAGCCTACAGCTTCTGGTGTTCCCAGGCGGTCTCCCATCCAGGTACTAACCAGGCCGGACCCTGCTTAGCTTCCGAGATCTGATGGGATCGGATGCCACAGGGCTATGGCTGTAGGCAGAAATCTAAGATGCAGGCATAATTTATTTCTTGAACCCCACTTCCTTTTCAATAGGCATGATGTGACAGGTCTCATGTGATAGCAAAGTGATTGGCATGCCTTGAGTTCACTGTTTAATTTTCTGAACTGTATATTATCCTGAAGAGTTGGGCAGAGGTGGACCGTTCCTATAACTTTTTGTCATGAACAAAAACAGTTTTATTATAAAGAGACTGATGTGTTCAGGGGGTCATTTTCCAGTTTGCATTCCGAAACAAGTTTCTTTTCTTTTGTTGTTCTGCTGGAGGTTTTGTTCCTTTTTGTTTGATCCAGAAACCAACCATTCCTTACATAGGAAAGTCCCCAGGCAGACATCTCATCGCTGCTTTGACTTTTGGGAAAGCTTGGCTGCTATTTTTGCTGGAGCCACTGCAGCTGTCTAGTATATTAATAATTGAGAAAATTTGGATGATAGAAAACTTATTTTAGTGCAAGCATTTTACACATGCAGTGATGTCTTCACATGAAAGAGATGCATTATTTTCCTCTAGGATACATATCAGTGCATTTGTCCCAGCCTATTATAATGCATATGTAAAACTGACATTTGAAGGTAGTCAACCTTTTATTTTATTTGGTGCATTTGTATTTTATGCACCTTTTATTGGAGATATTGCTTGCTGTTACAGTCTACTTTCAAGCTTATAAAATATCATCTCGGATTCTTCTGTGCAAATTTGTTTTATATGCAAATATATCAGTTATAAATACTACCATAGCAGCGATGCAATTATGTGGTTTCTCATAACTCTTTCAGCTATGTCAGTATTGTTTTTGTGTGTGTGTTGGCTGTGTTTTTTTAGAACACAGGAATAGAAATCCTAAAATTGTCTGTGATAATTAGTTCCATTTTAGGGGTGGGGAGGCAGACAAGGTTTGTGGTAGACCTCACAGAGAATTGTTCAGCAAGCCGGGTGTGAGTGCAGGAAAATGTTAGAATGTCCACCATAGTCATTTTGTTCTGCTGCTGCTGTTGTTAGGTGCTGTTAAGTCCAACTTGTAGTGACCCTCATAGGGTTTTTGATGGCTGATATTTTGGCATTGTTTCAGAAGTGGGCTGTCACGTCCTTCTCCCATTATTCTGTTCTGTAAGAACTGAGAAAGATGATAAGGACAACAGGGCCATTTTCTTTTCCCATACATAACAAAACAGTGACATAAGGGTAAGACAGAGCTCACCAGGTCATGGAGGAAGTTGGGTATTGCTCTGGCTAACAGAACACCTGTGTGTGCACATGCACGTGTGTCCACACACTTGCTAGCATACACAGAGTTAAAGCATTTCTACTCATGGGAGGTATATTTGCAGAATATGGCCAGTGCAGGAGCCACCATTTCTAGACTCCTAGGAAGCTAACCTCCCTGATAGGCTTTGTTTAGGGTGACCATTGGTGGCTATTTCTTTTTGTTGTTTGCTCAATATTGCCCATTGGGCAGAGAGCATGATTTTGGCGGACAGAAGGTGACGTATGATGAGATGAGGACTTGGGTAGTATACTCCATAGGGAAGGTAACTAACTCCCCCAAAATAATCAGTGTAGAGCTGATGTGATTACTGCCTAAGAAAACAGCCATTTACCAGAAGCCTTTCATAAGGGAAATGGAGAACAACTTTATTTCTGAGCAGGAGTGGAATGGGTGCCATCTCAGTTTTCAAGGGGTAATCCCTGTCATTATTGGGTCAATGTGTAGAAGTGGAGCTCTGTAGGAGGAGCAAGGCTGGAAGGGAGGGCACGTTTTCCTCCCCCTTCACTGCTCCTCACCCAGTAGGCTGCCCAGGGGCTCCAGTTTCTGCTCTAACCACACCCAGACCCCGGTTCAGTCCTGCTGTAGGATGGGGAAATGGAAGCAGATACGAGAATTCCAGGGGCAGAGGCACCTAAACCCCATGGCCATGGCATTGCATCACATTCGCTTGTTGATCATGTCTGTAGTGCCAGGCCCTCAGCTAGGCCAGGGGAATACCGAGGTGAGCAAGATGTGATCCCTGCCCACAAGGAGCCCAGATGAGTGGGCGAGAGACCAGAGAAGGATTAGAACAATAGAACTCTGCAGCTGCTCCCACACACACCTGTGCCTGGCATTGGCCCGTTCCACCCCCAGGGCAAGGGGAGGTTAAGAATAACTTCTAAGGGATGAATCTTGAGAGGTGAGACGGTTCAGCACAGGGGGCTGTGAATGGAAGTGGATCCCAAACAGAGACAGCAAGAGTGAAACCCATTTCTGCATTTCTGTTTACCTGCGAACAGTGTGGATCTCATTCTCACAGAGGAAGGTTTTGCAAACATTTGCTCGGTAATCTTGCCAACTCCAAGAAGTGTGTATGGTGAGGCCCTTCTGGCCTCTAGGCAACATCAGCTCTTTGCCCTATTGTGACCAGAGTGAGAAGTGGGGCCTGGAAGAGCGCAGGGTAGAACCGACCCTACAGGCATGGAGATCTTTTCAGAACTGGGATAAGACTTTTGCTTCTTCCTCATTCCCAAGACTGCTGCATCTCTGGGAGCAACCCCCTAGTGGACCTCAGAGAAAGGTTTTCTTAAGAAAGAAAGAAGTCCAAAGCCATCAACTCATATAGATGGAGGTTCAACCATGAGATCTGGGAAATAAAAACCCTGCCTAGTTGGAGGGTTAATATTTTTCATGTCAGGACTAATGCACATGTGCACAGCAGTTCTGTTTACAAGTCCTTTTGCACTCAGAAGGACATTTGATCTCTCCATCTGCTGTGTCTGCCATGATACTGTCCACCTTTCAGGTGGAAACCCAGGGGCCATATAATGCAGTGTTCTCCAGAACTCTGGCCTGATGCTTTTCCATCAGCATCCATGACCCTCAGGGCCCAGCTCTTGACTATGACCATAATGTAGACAGGGGATGGCAGTCGCTTCCCTCTCCAGAGCAAGTCCAGTCTTGGCATGTTTTTACAGAGTCCTTTGCCCTGTTTCAGTCTGACTTTAATGCTTTTGGGACCAAATCCTTGGAAATGGAGCTTTAGAAATATCACTCCCCACCCCACTCCATCCCCCACAAAATCTGTCCACTTGGCCCTTAAATAAGTTTGTGTGTGTGCGTCAGCGCTGGTTAAAATGTTTTGTCTATAACATTGCCATGGCAACCTAGGGGCATCTTTTGGGCTTTCAAGTGGGTTGTTCAGCAGAGTTATGTGTGTGTTTGGAAGGAAAAACATTGCTTGGAGCTCAGCCAGGGAATTCTGGGCATTCCTCCTCCTTGCCTTGAACTCAGCACACCCTGAGACGTTGGAGGTGCTGGAGCTAGATTGCTGAGGAGCCTTGGAATAGCTGGCAGTAGGGGGTGGTTTTCTTTTATAATAGTCATTATTTTAAGCAGCTTGGCTTTCTGTTCTTGATTGGGGAGGCCTGCTTGCCCTATCAGCAGAAGGCCCCAGGCCTGACTTCCCCTCCAGCTGGGCCTCCTAGCTGCCCCCCAACCCGGCCCCTGGCCCTCCAGGGAGTCCTCCTGCCTTTGCACCCTCAGCCAGCCAGGCTAGCCTTGAGCTCCTTCTCTGCTATTCTGCAGATTTGAGCTGATTGTTTAGTACTTGAAGCCTTGGATTTCCTGTCTGAGAAAGTGGGAGTGATAATAACACATACCTCATAAATTTTTTTTGTGAGGACTAATGAGGCAGTGAAAATGATATTGGATGATAATAATTAATATGGTAAAATGTAACTAAAGATGACAGAATGTTTGCCTTGTGCCAGGTGCATCTCACAGTGTTATGCAAATACTGCTTAGTTCATCCTGCCTGCAGTGCTTTGAGGCAGGTGATGTTGTATCCATTTTCTTGGCTCCTGGGCAGCACTCAGAGGATGGTAGGTTGTCTGAGGAGGAGGAGGAGGAAGAGGTCATTTAAGTTAGTAGTTCATGTCTTTAAGGACATAGAACTCTTTGGAAATCTGAGAAAAGATGCCAATTCTCACCTCCCCAGATGGCAGATACCCTACAATTTGGTATATGTCTTGAGCAGGTCATGGATCCCAGAGACCAACATACATGTTCCCTTGGAGCTCCATAAATAAACCCTGGCTCCAGGGCCCCTGGCTGCATAGAGCACAGCTCTGCTCTTCACCCTCGCCTTCCAGGACCCTTTGGAAGATGCCGGCCCTGAAGTTCCCAAGGCAGTAGGAGCCTGCACTTAGATACAGAGAAGGGCAGGGCAGGGTGGTGGTTTGTCTTCTTCTGTTCTATAAGTTGTTGTTGTTGTTAGGTGCCATGGAGTTGGTGTCTGACTCATAGTGACCCTATGTACAACAGACAAAACAATATTGTTAGTGCTTCTCTGCTATTCATAGGGTTTTCGATGGCAGATTGTTTGTTGGGAGTGGGTTGCCGGGTCCGTCTCCCAAGCCTTCTGTACCTGGTGTTCCCAGGTAGTGTCCTATCCAAGTACTAACTAGGCCCAACACTGCTTAGCCTCCGAGATCTGATGGAATTGGATGCCACAGTGTATAGTTGCAGGCATTCTATAAGTAGAACCCCTCATTTTTCTCAGTAAAATCACATGTGCAGCCCACATGTGAAAGCAGTAAGAGCTGAGTTGCTGCTCCAAGTAGGAGTAGGCAGCGTAGGGCAGGGCTGCCTTAGTGCATCCCTCCCAAGGACAGCGCCTGGGGACAGTGTGTGTGACAGAGCCTAGGATGGCCCACAACAGTGCTCGCCCTCAGACTAGGACATCAGGTACCACTCCTGGTCCTCCTGGGTGTCTTCTCCTCTGTGAAAACAGTCATATTGGGTCTTCTTTTCCCCTCTCACCTCTGGAGGCTGCGGGGGCATCATCTTGGTGCATGTGGGCTCCGAAGCTGCCTGTGGGCCGAGGGTGTGTCCCCTAAGTTTTCAGGGGCCAGTTTCTGTAAGAGGGAGAGTAACAGTACTGCCTCACAGGGTTGGTTTCAGGCTTCTGTTAGATGATGTGTGTGAAGCGCTTAACTACCATGGGGCACACAGAATAACGCTGGGTAGATGTTAGTTCCCACAGTGATTTTTCCAGGTTCTTTAGTTGTTAGAGAAAGAGACACCCCTTGAGAACGGCCAGCCCCACCTTTGGCCTGAGCTCCTTAGACAGTGGGGCCTGAGTTTCTTTGTACACCTACATCTCTCTGAATGATAATATTGGCCTGGAAGGAAATCCCTGAGAGAATCTGATGTCACCTAAGCAGCCTGGTGGGTCATTCTTAGCTCAGTCCTATCTGAAGAGCATGGCCCTGAAAATGCACTTCATCTAGTATTTTGCTTCCTCCTCTCGGGCATGTGAAGAGAACAACACGCCACGGAGCTCCTAGGTGAGATGTCACTCCTAGGTGTTGTGTGCCAAGAGCCCACCCAGTTGTTAGTCACTCCTCAATGCCGCCCTAGGATGGAGGTGTGATTTTTATCTATATTTACATGTGGGGACTGAGCATTTTTGGCCCTAGATTATTTACCTAAGAGGAGGCAGAGTTGAAGTTCAAACCCAAGCCTGTCCAATTTTGAAGCCTGGGGTCCTCAGTGCTGTGACTGAGAAGAGACATAATGAAAATATCACCAGCATCTCTGACTCTTGTTCATGTTTGTCACCTATGGAAGAGCAGAAGCAGTCAGGCTTAGCTGAGAGTTAGCAAGAACAGCAGAGATTGAATATTTCTGGGAAGGGCCTGAGTTGACCCACCAACAGGAACTACCGTGTACTACTTGTGTACTACCACAGGGCAGGTGGCCCCTAATGAAAGGCAGCCTCTTGCGGTGGCCTCTGGGAACTCTGGCGCCTGGTCCCTCCAGCCTGGTTCTCCACCGAGCCTCCTGGGCCAGGGGAAGGCCATCTGCTATGGCATCAGGTTTCCAGGCCCAGTGACCCTGAGCCCTTCCAGCAGCTGCCAGAAAACTGGCCACATGCTTGGGGAGTGTCTGAGGTCCTTGGGCAGCTGAGTCACCTCTGCCTTGGGCCCCTGGGCCTATTTTTACACGACCCTAAGGGCACATATGTGTTACAGAATGAAGAAGGAATGAAGAAAAGCCCAGAGCCCCCCAGAGTTTAAAGCAAAGTGGAAAGAGTCTGAGGAAAAGAGCAGCAGGAAACATCCCCTGCATCCCACCCGGAATGGCCCATCACTGGCCCTGTTTGTGCTCAGGCTGTCACTTTCTTTCAAAGGTGGCGGCAGCCTTCACCTCTGTCTCTCTTCCTCAGTCATATCTCTATTTAAAACTACCACTGTCTCCCCACTTCCTTCTCTGTAGTCTTGAGCACATGATAGAAGGTCCTTCAGGACTCAGTTATTATCATCTCCTGACACTCAGCCACTCAGGAGGGACACCTCATGGTGTACCAGGGAGGCTGGGCAGGGCAGTGCCTTTGTGCTTTAAGGCATGCCATCCAGTCTTCCAGGAGTGACTCCTTTATTGCCTCATCCTTAGAAGTATGACCTTTAATATTCAAGTCAGTTGTTTCTTCGAGGAGTTGACATAATGAAGTGCCTGTCATCTTTTGTGTCCCCAGGTGTCCTGTGCCTGCTTTAATGCCTCTTGCGGGCATCCTTTACTCATCTTCTTGAAGGAGATATCACATCTCTCACCTGAGCGGGCTAAGCCCTGTCACTGAGATGGCTGACAGACAACCGGTGGTTAGGAAGTGTCAGATGGACAGATAGACTGACCAAGGAGGGAGCTGGCTTGAATGTGTTTCTGGCTGAAGGATCACAGCCTGCCGTTGTTTTGATTTCATTATCTGCAGCTGAACAGTGATTTGAACACTGAATATTTACTTGGAAATTCTTTATGGGATGTAAGAAATAGATATTTATCTCTATTCTAAAAATGTCTTTCCTTCTCTTAATTCTTCTCTTCCTTGGTTTATCTGTAGTACCCAAATAGGAAATTCTAATAATTCTTAGGAGTTATGGCTCATTTTTAGTTTATTGAGTTCTTTCATGTTGCTAGAGGTAAGCATATTTAGGCATCCTCTCCACAACCAGAGATTAACATTGAGAACAATTTTTTTTTTTTTTTGAGTACTGGGGATTGAACCCAGGGCCTTGTGCTTGCATGCTTTGCAAGTGCTGGACCACGGAGCTGCACCCCCAGCCCATTTTTTTACTTTTTGAGACAAGGTCTTGCCAAATTACACAGACTGCTTCTGGTCTTCAACTTGCAATCCTCCTGCCTCTACCTCCCAAGTCATTGGGATTACAGGCGTATGCCACTGCACCTAGCTTGGAGAACCAAAATGTTAATAAGCCATTGTTCTGAGTGCTTCTCACATGTTAACTCATTTTATTCTCCTAACAGCTCTAAGGAATAAGGATTATGTTTTGCTCATTGCATTATATAATGATGAGCTGGGTGTGGTGTCGCACACCTATAATCCTAGCACTCAGGAGGCTGAGGCATGAGTTTGAGTCCTGCCTGGTCTACATAGTTCCAGGACAGCCTGGGCTACACAGTGGGGGGCTGAGGGTCATGGTAAAGAGCTTCTCCTTCCTTGCCTTCTGTTGTAGACCCCTTGTCCCTGGTTCTTGCTAGTGTATTTATACAATAGCATACAGCAAATGCTTACAGTGTACTCGTACTGTGTGCTAGACACTGTTTTAGATATTTTATCTGTATTAACTGATGTTATTTTCATATACTCTGCGAGTACACATACAATTATTATTCCCATTTAACAGCTAGGAAACTGAGGTAGAGAGCAGTTGAGTAACTTATCCAAGGTCACACAACTAGAAAGTGGCACTCTGAGGTTTGCATGCTGGAAGCTTAGCTCCCGAGTTTATCTCCCTAGTTATTATGTTACTGTACATGTAAAGAAGTTGATTGAAAAAGAAAAAAAAGACTGACTGTGACATGGAGTTACAGAGACTATACTTGTCATACCAGCCTCTGGGGTAGATATAAGCACAGCCTCAGGGTGAAGCTTTCTGTCATGGGAAGGAGATTTGGGATGAACAAGGATGAGCATGGAGTCTGTAATTGGGTAGACCTACTGGGCATGTGTGCTAGGCAAGTACCTGGATCTCTCTGAGGCTTTTTCTTCTTTCATGAAAGGGGATAATGGAAACTACCCCCTAGGGTGGTTGTGAGGGGTGAGTGAGAGGTGGTATAAGAGGTACCTACTTTTGTCCTGGTTCATGACAAATGCACATAAGATGGGCATTCTCTGCCCTGCTTATGTGCCATATGTTTCCTTCCTATTGATCTGTGCATCAAAAAGTTTCTTCATACCTAGAAACTAGGTGTCTAATGGAGGAGGCTGAATGACTTCCACAATGATGTAGCATCCTAATTCCCAGGGCCTGTGATAAAATTGACCAAAAAGAGAAACCTCTGCAAAATCATAGATTGAGAGAGATAACAAGGATATATATGTTGTGAAGTACAGGAAAGGATGAGGAGATGCTGAACTTGTTTTCTGAAGTAAACATAATATTAGCATATTCAGTTTTAGCCCACAAGAAAAATGCAGGCAGTTTCCACATGATATTTTGTGGAACATACTTCTACATTGTTTCATTAATAGATAAGACTTTAAAAAGGTGTCCATGAGGTGCGCATGGTGGGGCAGGGCACACTTACAATCCTAGCAATTCAGGAGTCAGAGGCAGGAGGATCTCCAGTTTGAAGCCAGAGGCTGCCTGTATAACTTAGTGAGACCCTGTCTTGAACGAAAAAGTAAAAAATGAGTTGGGGATGCAGTCAGTGGTAGAACACTTGCAAAGCATGTGTGAGGCCCCTGGTTCAACCCCCTCAGTACTGAAGAAAAAAAAAAAAAAAGATATCCAGGGTCAAATAAATGTGAGAAATTCTCACATTGCGTCCTCTCCTTGGAGATTCACAATGTATGTTTGCATATCAAAGGCTTTGGGGATCTCTGCACTAAAGAAACACTTGAAGTGCATTTAGCAAAATTTTGTCCAATATATTTGACATTGGCGGATATTCTGAGATGCCAGATGTGGATTATCTCTTTTCTTTTTTCTTTTTTCATTTTTTTGCAGTACTTAGGGATGAACCCAAGGCTTCATGCATGTTTTACAAGTGCTTTACCACTGGATTGCACTCCCAGCCTCTTTATTTTTTATCATTACCCCAGGCTGCCTCTGGCTGAGATTACAGGTGTGCACCACTGTACCTGGCTAATTTCTTAATATAGGTGAGAGACTCCCAAATAAAATGCTAGTACACAGAATCCAATAGTACATTATGACTCAGTAAGATGTGTAACATGAATGTAGGAACAGTTTACTAAAAGGAAATATACTAATAAAATATATCATGGCCAAAAGTCACATAAGAAAAAAGTCCATAATTATCTTAGCCCATAAATGTTGACAAGGTACTTGGTAAAATTAAATATTTGTGATTGGGATTTGTAGAATACTAGAAGAGTAATACTTCCTCGATCTAGTCAAATTACATATATGTTGTTTTACAACATAATATGACGAAATCTGACAAAAGAGATTGTGCAATTGTGATTAAGCTGAAGATTTTAAGATGAGATGGTTATCCTTGATTATCTGGCTGGACCCAATGTGATCACAAGGATCCGTATAAGAGGGTTATAGGAGGTGAGAAAGACTAGAAGATGCTATGCTGCCAGCTCTGGAGATCAAGAAGGGGGCCATGAGCCAAGGAATTCAGGAGGCCCCCAGAAACTGAAATAGCAAGGAAAATAGATTCTACCCTGGAGCTGCCAGAATGGACACAGGCCTGCAACTCTTCACTTTTGGCTCACTAAGACTGATTTTAGACTTTTGAGCTCTAGAATATAAGATAATGTACTGTTTTAAGTCATGGTATTAGTTACTTTTGTGTCATTGTGACCAAAATACCTGACAGAAACAAGTTAAGAAAGGAAAGATTTATTTTGACTCATGGTTTCAGAGGGGTTTGGTCCATGGCAGGGAAGGCATGGCTAAGGAGCTTAGTCCATGACTGCAGAAGTTGTATGATGGAGGCTGTACACATTGTGGCAGACCAGGAGGCAGAGAGTGGGTCTGGAACCTGAGGCTGGGTATAACCTTCAAAAGCCTATACCTAGGGACCTATTTCTGCCAGTTAGGTCTCACCTCCCACAGTTTCACAGCTTCCCAAGTAGTACCATCAGCTAATGACTAAGCATTCAAACACATGAGTCTATGGGGGACATTTCTTATTCAAACCATAATGCTATTAAGTTTGTGATAATTCTTTATAGCAGCAAAAAGAAACTAATACACTTATAGTTCAAGCACAGTAACTGTCCCTGAGTCAGAAAGGAAACTGTACGGGTTTACATAGCAAACCACTTGAGGCTCTGCATTTCCTGGAAGGAGCCTCCATTTTTAGCACACATCTGGATGGAGCTTTCCACATCTGCACATTAAAAGCAGGTCATCATATGAAGTATGTGGAGGGCAGAGATACACAGTTTATTTCCACTAGTGCACTCATATCACAGGCTGCCCCAAATACTGAGCAGTCATAAGAGAGGCAAGTACCATTTCATCTGAGTAATTAAAAGTGAAAACTGGGCCTTCTGGACCTCTTTGACACAATGTAAACTCAAGAGTAGATTCACACTCCCCAATGCATACATGTGACATTTCAGCAATTTTATGAGATATTTATCATATTTTGTCTTATTTAATAAATCAAAGCTTTGTAATAAAAATACTGTATATTCTCCAGTCTAATATGTACCCTTTAACAGTTTTAGAAGGCTACAAAATTAAATACAGGTTAGAATTGCTTGTGAAACCAATGCATATGTAATTGTAATCTGCACTTGGTTTTGTAGCCCTCTAAAACTGTTGAAGTCTACAGCCAGACCACCTGTCTGATCCCATCTGATTTTGGAAGCTAAGCAGGTCAGGCCTGTTTAGTCTTTGGATAGGAGACCACTATAGGCTTGGGAGAAGGACCTGGCAGCCAAGTCCTGAAACAATCAGCCATTGAAAACTCTATGAATAGCAGAGAAGTACTGACTTAGTGCACAGCATGGCACATTGTCAGGTAGTGTTTCATTCTGTTTACATATGGTTGCTGTGAGTCGAGCTCAACAGCACCTAACAACAGCAAAACTGTTGAAAGCATGTGGATTAGATTCGAGAATATATGATAGTATGTTTTTTCATCCCTTTCAGTTCAATAAAACCCTCCATATTTCTAGTACCTAGCATAGGACTAAGTATATTGGATGTGCCCATGTTTCTCAGATGGAAGAGCTAAACAGTAATGGTTTTATCACTTGAGGGCTTCCCAGATAGTGAGGTGATATTACACTTGAAATTTTAACAAGTTGAATACTTTAAAATACTTTTAAGAAATTTGAGTAGTCCTAACCCAAGAAATCCTCTCGTTCTATCTCTTCTGTCACAATTTGATAGTTTCACTTAATTATAAATGAATAGCAGAATAGCAGGTTATTTTCATTAATAAGGAAAATAGCCTTTAGTTTGGCAAAGCCTTCTGAACAGTGATTTTCAAACTTTAGTGTGCACGAGGAACACCTGGAAATTGTGAAAACAGCTTCTGGACCCTATCCCCATAGCTTCTGACTCTGTAGGTCTGAGAGGACCCAAAGAGCTCACCTTTCTCACAAGCTTCCAGGTGATGCATGTGCTGCTGGTCTGGTGGCCATGCTTTGCCAACATTTTCTTCTTAGAGTCAATAAGAAAATCCCCTTTGGGACAGGCCTGTGCAGGCACATTTAAGCACATATTTTTTTGTCAAGTTGTTTAAAATTTTTAAAATTGGTTTAAATGGTGTTTTTAAAGATTATGTTTAAATTTTACAGAGTATTTCTAATGGTCCCATCTGTTTGCTTTTTTGAAAAATTTAGGATGGTTTCAACATTTTTTGTCTGACAATGTTACATGTTCTGAATTGATAGGCTCTGACTTGTGCACATAGCCAGGGTCTCAAGGGAGTTCGCAAAAGCATTCTCTACCCATTCTAGCTCACTTAGCCTCTGTGACCCTTCATTTCCTCTACTGAAGTTTTGAGGTGCTAATATATGCTCATCTTATAAATCACATGACATTTAAGCAAATTATATGAGAGATTTGTCATATTTTATATACTGTTTAATGACATCAAAGCTTTGAAATATAAACAGTGTGTTTTTCATCTCCATCAGCTCATTGTTCTTAACTGCCTGTATTCTCCCGGTAGACATTGATTTCTTTGAGGGGAGGGGTCTCATCTGTCTGTCTACTTTCAATACCTCATACCTGGTAGATGCTTAGTAAAAATTTAATGAAGAAATCCCCATCACACCTATGCTAGGAGTGAGGTATAAGTGGCAATGTGGTGATCAATAAGGCTAACACACTTGGCAAATGCAAGGATGATGGGTGCAGAGGGGTGGTTTCTACAGATCTTCCTGAGCAGAGAGAGAAATAGGATGATGATTTATAACCATGTAGATTATGGTTTATATAAAAGCCATCTGGGCCTCATACTTGGATCCACCTCCCTGCATATGTCTTCATGGAGTTCTTATGTTTCAGCCAAGCATCAAAGGGGTGGGTTTTTTTTTTTTTTTTTGTATGTATGGTTTTTTTTTAATTTTTAAAAAGTATTTTTTAAAAATGGAACTGAGCGAGGAATTCCTGTTTGCCTGTGAAGGCACACGTTGCCTATGGTGTGTGCACATGGAGAACGGAGCTGTGGTTGAACACCACTGTGCTCACTTGAGCAGAAGGTAGGGGATGGTGGCCCGCAGGCCAAGTACAGGTCTCAGATGAAACTTTAAAACAAAATGGAATAGATGCAGCAGTTACATGAGAATCAATGTACTTCATAAAAATTTCATCTCCCACCTTTTTTTGGAAAAGATCTGATAATTTAGCCATACTAGGTTCGTTCTTTATGGCAAAAATTAGCTAAAATCCAGTATCAGCTGCCTCCTCTGGGTAGGTGTGGGCTACATCTGTTGCATTCTCCACCAACCCCTTTTGTTTTATCCCCAGGCAATTTTATTCATTTGTCACGTACTTAACTCATGTACACATTTCAGGTTTTTGACCCCCAAACGATGATATTTTTTGGGTATATGAGCTTCTTCAGGAAACCTAAGCACAGGCATATGGTAACTTGAAAGATCCTTTTGATTGAGAAGTAATGCCTATAAATATTTGTAGTGATTTAAATTATTCTCGACTCTGAAGGTTTAAAATACTATAAAACAAGCTGGGCACCATGGCACACACCTGTAATTCCAGCAACTCTGGAGCCTGAGGCCAGAGGATTGAGTTCGAAGCCAGAGGTGGCCTGAGCAACTTTGAGACCCTGTCTCAAAAAAGGGACTGGAGGTGCAGATCAGCAGTAGAATACTTGCCTAGCATGTGGGACACCCTAGGTTCAACTCCCCAGTACTGGGAAAACAAAACAAAACAAAGAAGAAGAATTTAAATGTCTTCTCCAAGGAAGTCACTCCTTCCTCTGCGAAGTGTCCTTTTGTGTTTTGTGTAAAGATTGGCTTTGACTTGGATGGACTGATTCCTCGTGGTAGTTGCCTTATCACAATGCAGAAGGCAGAGGGCAGGGAAAATGACCAGATGGCGTGGTTATTTTCTTTCTCCTCAGTTCTGCCGAAGTACTCACTATTTGGTTGTTAAAACCCCATGTTTGTCCAGGGCGTCACAGTTTACAGAATACTTCCTGTTAAGTATTCAGATTCCAGCTCTGCCATTTAATAACTGTGATTTAGAAAGGCACTGAAACCCTCCGTGCTTCCATTTCTCCAGCTGAAAAGTGACAGTAATAATGTGTACCCTACCTACCTTGCCCAAAGAGGAGGGCCAGAGAACCCTGAGAAATCTGTGGTTCCCTGACTTCAGCTCTCATCATTTGAAATCCTAATTTCCCTATTCACCATTAAAATCTCCTCTTAGTCATGAGTCTGCTAAGGACAACACCTTGGGATGAGCTGATGTTTCCTATTGAACAGCTTTCTTGAGTGAGAGGGCTTCCCACGTTTGTCGTGAACATGGTGGCAGAACCTGAACAAAATCTCGCCTTTCTGCTACTTTCCCCCAGAGGAATATGAAAGCAAGAGCAGAGGGGCTTCTGCCCTGGCCTTCCCTTTGAGGGCGACTAGTGCTCGCCTTTACTGTGAGGCCTGTAAATGAGTGAACTTGGAACTAAAGCTTTCTCCAGGGAATTATATAGCAGAAACCCTAACCAAAGCAACGATCAGCCTTGGGAGGGGATGTTTCTTCTGGTTGGATCTTTTTCTTTACACATATTGTAGAACCATTCTTGTAAGACTTATCTGAGAAGGACTTGCAGGGATTTGATTCTGAGTTTCAGAATTTATTGGTTGCTTTATTTATAGGTGGCTATAAAGTGCTGTATTTTACAATCACCCAGCAGTTTAATTTTAGTCCTTGAAATGGGAATGGGGTGGGAGATGTGATGTCTTCCTGATATACAGATAAATAGGTGGAACCATAGGAAATGGGAAATATTTAACCTTTGGGTGTGTTTTTTTTTTAGTTAAAAATAGCAATTTTACTTGGATTGACTGAATACTTGCACATGGATGTAAATAGTAAGAGATTAGCATTATATGACAGTTAAAAATTGTCACTATTTCTTCACAGGTGCATCAGGGATCTGGTAGCTTTGGAAAGCTCAAGGATATCCTGTAGTAAAGACCTTCCTTGTCTAGTTTATTCTCCTCTTTCAGTGGACTTGACTATGCCTCTAACATTCTGACTATAGCAATAAGAAGAGTTGAGAATTATTTTAACTATTAATAACACTTTAATTATTTTTGATCTCACACTTTCTGAATGATTGAGATTTAGCTCTTTGCCTTATTCATACACTTTAGAATTTAGAACCACTGGCCAAATCTAGTTTCTTGGTATAAGATATTTTGCATATTACTTGCAATATCCCCCAAATTATATATTAATGATCACCACTATTGTATATTTGAAGCACAACTCCTTACCTATACCTGCAAATGGCTTTTGAAATAAAAAATATATTGACATAATGTGTATAGAAATTTTTAGTATTGTGCCTGGCATATAGTAGTCACCTATTAATTGCTAGCAGAATTTAGAATTGAAGTGGAAACAGAATGATACTTTTAAAGTTAGGTTTCCTACAAACATTAACACTATAGGGTGATATAAACAGACAGAGAATAACAGAGCAGTTGTCTTCATTCCAGCTATCATGAGAGCAGGTAAGAAAAGTAGCGCAGGATTCTGAACTGAGTATTAAAGCTTTCAAACATATCCGCTTGGCTTTGCTTCCTGCTTATAAATGCTGCCAGGCCCGGTCTTGCACTTAAATACATTCTGTCCCTAGAATTTCAGGGTTTAAACACATAGATTGACTGTTTCTGAGGAACCATGAATTACAGTATTGGCAAGTTGGCTGGGCTACAAACCTTAGCTGCATAGGCTGCTGTGAAGGAACTGGTCACCAAGCTAGGGAACAAGTCTACCTTTTAGCCTTCTTCCTCTGCACATTATTTCATTACTGTATTCCTTTATATGTACTTGTTTTGTAGGTAAATTTATATAATCTAGTGTTCATTCCAAAACTGAGGATTTGTTGCACTGTGGGGACTTCTGTCCTCCTGAATATCAAGGATGTGATTTCTCAGCTTTGCATTTTTGATCTGCCTCGGTAACCCGCAGGTTTAGGCTTATAAATATGCAAAGATACCAGAAGAATCTAGACCTTAAAAGAGCACATAGTGAGCCAGAGTCAAGTCTTGAGTAGGTAAGTTGATAAGTATAAGTTAGATCTTGACACTTTTGTGACTGGAAATTTTTTCCCCCGTTACTAGGAGGTTGAACCCAAACTTTGTCAGCACTCTACCACTGAGCTGCAGCCCCCAGCCTCTTTCTTATTTTTTATCTTGAGACAGGGTCTTGCTAAATTTTGCAGGCTGCCTCTGGCTTTAAACTCACTATCTTCCTGCCTCCCCCTCTGGGGTCACTGGGATTACAGGAATGTGTCACCCTGCCCGAATGCTACTTAACTTTTTTAAGTAAATCGGTTACACTGGGTTAGCTTACCATTACTGTAATAAATACCTGAGATAATTAGCTTACAAAGACAAGATATTTATTCTGGCTCACAGTTTTAGAGGTTTCAGCGAATGATCGATTTGCCCCAGCATTTTGGGACCTGTGGCGAGGTGAGCACACCATGGTGTGGAGTACATGGTGGGGCAAAGCTGCTCACTTCCTGATGGGCGGGAAGTGAAAGAGAGAAAGAAGGATGGGGTGGGACTCTACTATTCCCTTCAAGGTCACATCACCAATGAACTGAAGGCCTTCCACCAGACCCCATATCTTAAAGGCTCCCCACCTCCCAGTAACCACCAAAGCAGTGACTAAGCCTTTTCTGCAAATGAACACATCCACCACCACTCCTGCTGTGACTTTGATCCCCAGAACTTCATCATCTTACATTAACAGTTTGTACTCTTTGACCAACGTCTCCCTGTTTCCCTTTAGCCTCTGGTAAGTCAAAGCCTGGGTTATGTCCTCTAAATGCTGTTCCTTAGCTCTGATCATTTTTTTCTCTTTCCTGTTTGTGTCCAGTTCCTCACTTGGAGTCCTTGACTTTTGGGAGAGCTAGGCATTAATGGCCTGTGGCATCCAATCCCGTCAGATCC
>VMDO01002654.1:51507-162327 GCA_007922755.1 Pedetes capensis
AGTACCTGGATGGGAGACCGCCTGGGAACACCAGAAGCTGTAGGCTTGGGAGAAGGACCTGGCAACCCCCTCCCAAAAATCAATCTGCCATTGAAAACCCTATGAACAGCAGAGAAGCACTGACAATAGTGTTTCCCCTGTTGTACAGAGGGTCACTATGAGTCGGATACTGACTCGACGGCACCTAACAACAACAACAGCAGCAGCAGGCATTAATGAGTGTTAGTCTGAAATCATAGCAGGAGAAATGGTGTAGCCAGCAGAAGTGTCTGCAGGGGTTTCTGACAGTATTCCTCATTTGTGGAGTGTGTCTCCTTATGCTGGCCCCCACCTCCGAAAGGGGACAGAGCTCAGTGTAAGGGTGTATTGTGCGAGCCTCCAGAGTGAGGACTGGTTTTAGCTATGCCTACCCTCTCAGGCTTCTCTCTCTGTTTCAGTGGAAAAATTAGGAAGTCAGAAAATAATAGGAAAATGAAATATTCTAGGCCGTTGGAAACAAAGTGGAAAAAGATAGTCACTGGAGGAATTTCAGATGCTGATTTTCAATTTTTTTCTCCTCCAGAAAGAATTATTTTGTGTCCATATGGACTCACCCATTTGCTGTAACATCAGAGAAACTCCCATAAAGTTTTTAAAAAAGGAATTCTTGACAGCATCTTGGAAAGCTGAAGTTATAAATATTATAAATGGTATGGTAGGTACTATTGCCAAATGCACGGAAGGAGCTGGGCAAGGCAATGAAGCAGGAAGAGAAACAGACTGACATTAGAGTCTTAAGCCGCATCCAGCCCAATTCCCATATTCTCAGGCCTTCCAGTTTCAAAGCCACCATATGAGCTGTTACTGGCTCACTGAAAGCTCTGATGCCAAGGCTGGAACACAGAGCACAAGACCCTTGTGTTATTGGACAAAGTTGGCCTTTTTTAAAAAAAGACTAGTAAATTGTATTTCTAATTTTTTGACAGATAACTGTACATCTTTATGGGGTAAAGTGTTATGTTTCATTACAGTTATACCATGTGTATTGATCAATTTAGGATACTTACGTTGTCCATCATCTCAAACATTTATCATTTCTTTGTAATGAGAACATTCCAAATCTTCTTTTCTAGCTGTTTTGAATTATACAATCCAGTATTGTTAATTATGGTCATCATTCCATGTAACAGAACACTAGGACTTATTTCTTTCTGGCTGTGACTTTTCACCCATTAACCATCGCTCCCTCTTTCTCCTCTAAGTTGGCTTGACATATCAGCCACAAAAGCAGCCACCTGGGTGGCCTACAGAAGGGTGAAGCCTGATGCAGCTAAATATTTCCCTATCTAGGAGAATTTGAAGCACGACCATTCATTTCCTCATTCCTGAAGTCTCCTAAAATTAAAAGTCTCAAGCCAGATGTGGTTGCACCCACTGAAGTCCTAGCACTTGGGGAGGCTGAGGAAGGAGGAGCGACACAAGTTTGAGGCTAGCCTGGGCTAGATAGCAAATCCCAGGCCAGCAGCAAGACTATATCTCAAAAAATAAAACCCAAATAAATAAATAAATAAATAAATAAATAAATAAATAAATAATATTAAGCTAAATTAAAACACTCATGTCAGGGCTCCATTGCAAGCTGTGTCCTGTGGGGATGAACTTCTCCAGGACCACATTGTGATCCATGAGCCATGTAAACATATGGGGATGCCAGGCCCCAACACTGAAACCAGTGGGCAAAAACCTAAAGGAAGCTGGACGAAGCAGGAATTGGGTCATGTCCCTTAGGAATGTGAAGGAAAGAGACGGCACTGGTGAGACATTTAGGAGGGTCTTTCCCTAAAGTGTGTGTTGATCTTTGATTTTATGGCTGGATTTCTTTTTTGTTTTTTTCTTTTTCTTTTTGGGAAAAAGGAAGAGAAATGAGGAAGGCATGTCAGAAGAGCATGGAGACCTTTGAGATATGAAACAAACATTCCTACTGCATGTGACCACAGATATTGATATTTGTTCTCCATCCCTCCTGACTGTCAGCCCAGATTCACCGGAGCCCCACCTGGAGACCCAGGCCCCTGCCGGAGCTATCCCCAACACAATAGCCTGTCCTTGGGTTTTTGGCCTGTATAGGTGTGGCCTGGCTTAATGGTGTAGTAATGGGGCAGCATGCAGTATTGACAAGACTTGCCCAAGAAATGGAAGGAACCTGTCTTTTCTCCTTGCCCATGTCAGCAACTCCCTGTGCCAGTGTGGCCCTGTGTAGCCAGTGTACTGCCCTTGCTCAGGTTACCTCTCATTGCTGTTCTCCTTTGTCTATATTCTCTTTGTCATATGACTTTCTGTGATTTCCAGAATGTGGCATACTCACCCTGCCTCGAAATTTTCAGCCTTCAGTTCCCTAGGCTTAGCACGTCATTCTTCTTCCCACCGTTGATGCCTGGCTCATGACTCCTTGGGCTCAGCACACATTTCCCTTCATTCCTTTAGTCAACAAATATTCTCAAGAACCTACTATGTGCTGTACCTTATTCTAGGTGCTTGGGACCACCTTAGCGACTATCTGTGGCCCTATATGCTTTCTCCTCCTTCAGAAATTCTTACCTAACCTACCTCTAGGCTAGATCAAATCTTCCAGTGGCTACTTTCCCCACATAGTAACCATGACCACTTGCCACTCTTACTTATTTGTGCATTATTAATGCCTGCTTCCCCAGACTTATTGACTCTACAACATCAGATGTTGTATCTTTTTTGTTGGGTCTTTACTTGGTTGGTTGGGATTTTTTTGTTTGTTTGTTTGTTTGTTTTACTGTACTGGGGAGTTGAACCTAGGGTCTCATGCATATTTTTGCAAATGCTGTACCACTGAGCCGCACCCCAAGCCCATTTTTTACTTTTCAATTTAAGACAGAGTCTCACCAAGTTACACAGGCTGCCTCTGGCTTTGAACTTGAGATTCTCTTGCCTCCACCTCCTGAGTCACTGGGATTATAGGCATGCACCACCTTGTACAGCTCTGCATGTATTTTTTTCACTGCTCTATACCCAGCATCACCACATTCCCTGATAGCCAGTCTGTGCTCAGTATGAGTGAAAGAACAGATAAATGAATGGGTAATGATGATTATTTTTGATGGTAAGTAGCAATATCCGGTGTGGGGGTCACACACACTTCTGAAAGCAAGTCATTTGAGCTGACACATGAATTTCACAAAGAAGGTACACTGTGCTTTTTTGGGGTGAGGAGGCAGTACTAGGGGATTTGAACCTAGAGCCTTGAGTATGCGAGGGAAGCACTCTACCATGGAGCTGCATCCTCGGCTCCTTTTTTATTTTGAGATGGGGGTCTCACTACGTTGTGCAAATTGGTTCTGGCCTTGAACTCACAAGCCTTATGCCTCACACTCCTAAGTCCCTGGGATTACAGGTGGTGCCTAGCTTTGCATAGTGCTTTTAGCGTCAGCAGGTCTTGCACATTCACTTAGCCTCACCTGGGGTCTAAGTCTCCCTTTGCAGAGGTTTTAGGCACTTCATGATTTAAAAAAAAAAAATGGCTGTGACCATGCCTGACTTTGAATCTACAGGCTGTTTTCCCCTCTTCCCAGTGTAGAAGTCTCCAAGGGGCATGGAGAGAAGCTCTTCACTTGTGAAATCCAGCACTGCTTTTACTTGGTGTGCCTGAAGCACCATCTTTTCCTGGTTGCGGTAGCTCCCATAGAGATGGGCTTCATTTGCATGAATCATTTTCATGTGCTTTGCACTCAGCTACACTGGTATTCAGGGGGAAATGCTACCATGACAACTGCCACAACAGATGGTATTTGATCAGTCTCTAAGCGACCAACGAGATACACAAGAGTACTTCTAAGGTTGGGATATTATACGTTATCAGGAGACCCTGTCCAGCCTTCAACATGATTGAAATGCAAAGCTGTCCCTTTGTTTCTTACCCCCTAATTCTCTCTCCAGTTCTGTGGCATTTGTTTGGATTCCCCTTGTTCTCTGGCTGTCCTGGGTGGAGAAGGACTTCTGGATATGGGAGACAAAGGCTATAACATGCATAACCCATGGAAGTCACCCCTAACCGCCAAATCCAGAGACTGTTAAGAACCTCATCAACTTGGGAATGAAGGTCTCAGCTGAGGCTGGGAGAAAGGACTGCATAGAGTGGAGGCCACAGTTGGTTGTAACAAAGAGAATTCTGGTGTTGTATGTGTTGGTCTTGACCTGCACATTTTCTCTGGTCTTCATCCAGCACCCTTCTGCTCTCAAGGTTTCCAGGCCACATGATGTCCTTCTTCTGGTCTTCCCACCCCAGCTATTGCTGGAAACCCCAGCAACATGGTCCCAGAGCACTTAGGCCCATTTCTATGGCAACAGCTATAATAGCTCTCTCTCCCAGTCCACACTCCCACTTCAGCAACACTGGAATGTCAGACTTCACACAGATTTTTTTTCTTTCTTTCTTTTTTTTTTCTAATTTTGGAAAGTAGTTTATATTGGCCAGTATGTGTTAATGAACAACTTCGGTCATATTTACATACTTTTCTGGTTAAGAGTCTTTCCCCTTGCTCTGCCTCCCAGTTTTAACCGGATCCTCCTCTCACGCTGGGTGTCTGGATTGCACATGAGCCATGAGCCTCCTTGGTGATGGCATGTGGACATCTTGCACTGTAATGAGTGCTGGGCATTGCAGCTGGGGTGGTTCTCTTATAGAGGGGGTGGAGGTTGTAGTTTCAACAGTACATGAGGATGGATTGTTTACCTGTCCAATATTTGGAGAAAAACCTTAAGGTAAATTGTAATCACAAGAGAGCCTGGATCAAAGGACCAGTCTCCCCTTCTGATCTCATTCCAAATGAAGCAGGAGGTTAGAATCCAGATCTGACCCTTTTCTGCTTCCCAGCCTCACTACCTTCCTGGGGTGCAGATGAAAAGAGCATGGGTCTCAGCCGTCTTGTCAGGAGTGATTTTTAACCTTAATGTCACATTATTAAAGAGTGGATTTGAGACCTGAGGAATGTTTTTTGAACTCCTGTGAACAGAGTTCAGAGTAAAGGGAAAAAATTCAAGGTGCTTGATAGGCTTATGAATGATCATTTAAATGATGACCAAGTTTTTAGTCTCAATACTTTCTGGGAGTGCAATCCAGCCAACTAATACTGCTCCCTGTATTTCATCTCCTCTTTAGAAGACAATGTTCTTGGTGCCCTTGGGCCTCCTGTTCACGCAGCAAAGGAAGATCCTAATGCTCCCTTATTTATGTGCTCCTATTTCCTCTGAAATGGATAGGAATTGGGGCAGGTGTGGAATAGCTCTGTGGACCTTTTAGAGAAGGGTGATGGAGCTGCAGGCCCCTCTGACAAGGACGAGGACCTCCTGTGTTTCATCCCCAGCCCTGCCATTGACCTGTCTGAGCTTGGCCCAACCTCTGACTTTGTTATCTCACTTTCTCCACCATGTAACACTTGCTAAGATCAACATCTTCACAAAAAGCAGGTATCTACACAATTATGCTTCTTGAATGAACGATTACAAGATTTGCCCAGCCTGAGGTTTCTCAACTTCAGCACTGTCAACATTTTGGACTGGGTGATTCTTCATTAGAGAGAGTGGTCCTCTGCATTGTAGGAGGTTTAACATCATCTTTGACCTCTATCCACTAGATGCTAGTAGTGTGACCTCCCCACCCCATTGTAACAGCCCAAAATGTGTCTAACACAGCTAAGTTCTTCCCCTTCTTCTACCCCTTCTTCCCACCTGGTGGAGAAATGTTGAGCAAAACTGTAAAATTCTATGAGAGGATGATGGGACTTAAAATCAACAAAGAAGGAAGAAGTTATACCAGGTAACCTATTTATAATTCTCCATCCTTTTCATAGAATTTAACATTAAAAGCAGCTCAGCAGATGGCTAAATTGGAAAGTATCAAGGCTAGACTTGCAGGAAGACACTACCATGTATTTTAAATGATGCTGTGTATATCGAACGCACCAGAAATATGATGAGTAAATGTATTTTATGCTTCTTGGAAGGAAAGTTCTATAGAAATATGGTATTATAGTACAACAGTGCTTTTCTTGAATGTGTTAATCTCTCCTTCTCCCTCTCCCTATCCTTCTCCCTCTCTCTCCTCTCTCTTTCCTGTGCTGGGGAATCAAACCCAGGGCCTTGCCAATGCTAGGCAAGCACTCTACCACTGAACTATATCCCTAGCTCTCTTTTCTTTCCTGCAGTGTCACACTACTGAACTATGGCCAAAACATTTAATCTACCTACATAAACCTACCTACATGATACTTTCTCTGATAAATATCAAGTGTACCATGTTTAAGCTCTGCAGTAACAGAGATTTAAGCATAGTCATTTTTTTCTTTTTCTCCTTTTCCATGAGGATATAGTTGCCAAATTCTCTCTTATCAGCTATATGCAAGATATTATACTAAAGAAGTTGTTGTTGTTAGGGGCTGTTGAGTCAAGTCCAACTCATAGTGACCCTCAAAATGTTTTCAATGGTTGATTGTTTTGGGATTGCTTTGGGAGTGGATTGCTGTGTTCTCCTGTTTTTGCAGTGCTGGGGATTGAACCCAGGTCCTCAGAAAGTGCATAGCAGCACTCTACCAACTGAACCAAACCCCAACCCCACTAATGTAGTAGGATGGGATTGTAAGAAAAGACAAGGAGTAAAAGAGAAATTTTATAATTTTATCATGATTTAAATAATGGTGCCTTGAGCCTAGCACAGTAGCACATTCCTATAGTCCTGCCTGCTTGGTAGGCTGAGGCAGAAGATCACTTGAGCCTAGGAGTTCTGTGAAAGCTCCTCAAACACACACACACACACACACACACACACACACACACACACACACAAACGTATAAAATGGTGCCTCTTTGTGGGGGACAACAATGTCCTTTTAGTGTTTTTTGGCATATCATCATGTGTACTAACAAATAAGGTTTCACCCTTAATATTTTCTCTTATAGTTTACATTTTGTCTTAGAAGCAGGATTTTGTAATAGGGTAAAATAGCATTTAGGGATATAATATTTTTTGCAATTAAAAATGGAAGCACTATGCTCCAAAACACTGTCTGCTGGGCTCTAGCTGCTAATCTCTTCCTGTCTTTCCTCTTCCTCTTTCCCTCCAACTGTACCTGGTCATCACTGGTACCTGATAGTACCTGGTCATCACTGTCAGTCATCCTGAGGCTGGACAAAAGAAAGGAGAGATTACAAGCAATCTCACTTTCCCTCCAACTATATAAGGAATGATTTTCTATGGTGATGGCAGCCATAACTTATAGCATCAACATTTGCTTAGTTTGCAAGGAGTTGCATTCTGCCCCTTTTTCTAGATATGAGAAAATGTCTGCCAGATGAGGGCCCATCAAGATGAGTGTGGTGTTAACTACATTCCTTGGGAAGGTGCGAAAGGAACTTCTCTTTACCCTAGACAGAGAAACTGCAGACAGAGCAGAGAAAAGATTGTGTAAAGCAGGTGTCTCCAAACCCTGAGCCATGGAGCAGTATCAGTCAGGGGCCACACAGCAGGAAGTGAGTAGCAGGCTTGCGAGCAAGGCTCCATCTGTATTTACAGCTGCTTCCTGTCTGTTCATCCTGAGAACCATTCCCCCTACAGTCTGTGGAAAAATTGTCTCCCATGAAACCAGTCCTGGGTACCAAATGATTGGGTACTGCTGAAAGTTAAACTTAGTGAACCATGAGTTTATAGGACCCATGGACAACACTTACAGGCAGCTACATGGCCAGGAAGTTTCACTGAGGAAGTTTCCCCACCCTGTCAATTGGTTGCCACCTATATAGTGGTGAATGTCAATTAGCCTTTTACCACAATAGGCCCATTACAGCTGGGTAGTTAAGCATATTTTGTTGCCATGGCTGTAGGCTAAGATTTCCTAGGTCATCATAGCTGCTCTTCTTCAAAACACTGAAGGTCACATCCAGCCTGGAGGAATCTATCATACTACAGTGGGTAACATGTCGAGAAAGACCTATTCCAAAACTACAAGGATAGAATAACTTCAAGCTTAAGATTGAGTAGATTCTTAAAAGATGGATGGAATCATTCACGGGTCCTAGTCCCTAATTTAGTGCATTTGGAAGATATGAAGACTAGGCTAGAGAAGGAAAATGCTGGACATTAGTGGAGAATAGACATGAACTTCAAGAAGACTGCTTTGGAGCAGAACTACAGGCAAATTAGAGCTCTTAAATATAGACACTTCATCCTCCCTGTGGCTATGAGGAACATCAAGAAATTGCTTGGAGATAGGGCAAATAGTAATTGTACACTGTGAAAGATAATCATAAGTTCATAATAAACTTCATGGCTTAAATACTGGTTTGAGTGCATAAGAACGTTGATGGAGTCTGGGAAATCCCATGGGATAGGCTGGTCCTGGAGGGGAGTGGAGTCCTTATTGTGAGATGTAAATTGTACAAAATTCAAAGATCACTGTATCAGGTCAAAAGTAATTTCTTTTACTTATGGTCAAGAGTGACATTAATCAAGCCAGAACATTTTCCTTTAAACCCAAAGTAATTAGCCCTGACAACTGAAGTTAAGTCAGACCTTTGGGAATGACCTAATTGGTTTTTTGTGAAGCTTGGACATTGACTTGCCCTTGGCTTTAGCATCAGCCCTAGCAAACATTGGAGGGCTTCCATTCTCTGGCTGGTGGGTCCCTTCTTACTACAGAGAACAGAAAGGACAGAGAGGTTCGGGAAGTCACAGCCCTCCCCTGGTCATATGCAATGCCTGACATCCTGAGAATTTTGTGAGTAAACACTGCCCAGATTCCTGCTAGAACTCCCATTCACCATTGGTACATTTGGCTGCCTCCTCCTTTGGTGGCTGGAAATTTCTCCCAGCTGCTGGTAGGTGGGTGGGTCCATTAACTTTGTCCTACCTCCATTTTTCTGGCATCTGCTCAAGTTTTCAGGATTGCACTGGTGACATTGATCAATATGAGAGGTCTCATTCCGCCCAGGTTATTTTTGGCAGCTGTGAGCAAACCAAGGCCTCGTTGACTTTTGGCATCGTGTGGTGGGGATATTAGGTAACCATTTTCTGTGCAGGTATAGACAAAGGAGAGTCCTAACCTGTGTCTGTCCATCCATAGGCTGTTTTTATAGCATCTTGTTTGCCCTTGGTTCCTAATGAGAGATGGTTCTGGAGAGGGCTGAATATTTACTGACTGTATATTGTTGTGTTTTTCTCCCTAGATTGAAAACATTGATGCCTGCTTGAATTTCCTGGCAGCTAAGGGAATAAACATCCAGGGGCTGTCTGCAGAAGGTGAGTCAGAGTGCTCGGCATGCTGATGCCTTTTGATCATTAGCAATGCCCGCCTGATACTTATTGATGGCATTACTACAGTGAAGACAAGGGGTGCCTGTGGGCTCTTCTGGTTTTCTTTCCCTTCAGAGTTCTATGCTTGCCTAGCCTTGAGGATGCCAGCTTTGTGACAACCCAGAGTCACTCTGAGAATGTAGCCATGTCTGCAGCTGTACCAGCCCCATCTGCAAGCCACTGAGGGTGTGGTAAAGAGAGCTGCGCCTGCTGGAGAAGGGCCTGCTTAAACAGTGCTGAGCTGATCCACCTGTCTGCTGGTTCAGTTAATTACCAAGTCAGGCCTTATCTGTGGGAGAGAACACTCAGCGTATTTCAACTGTTCAGCTCCCAGGGAAAAAAATACTTAATCCTTATCTTTTTTCATCAGAGAAGCAGAACTTTTCCTTGCTCTTTAAAAACAAAACTAAAACCAAAACCACGGGATTTATTAATGCAAGACTATATTTTTACATCCTGATTAGTTTTTAATTAACTGAAATTTGGCTAATTAGCACATTAGTGTTTGCTGATGTCTCATTGTTAAATTAGGTATTGGTCTGGAGCTGGCTGGCCTGCTCAGGCAACACTTCAGCCTGGAAACTTTCGCTCCCTCTCCTGTTTATAAACACAAGCAGCTGCCGGCTCAGGAGCTGCCATAGACCCGGCATCCTCCCAAACTCATTAGGCTGCACCTGCCTCCTGTTTTCCCAGAACAGGTAGAGCAGCTGGGCCTTCAGATGATCCACCTTTCCCTAGCAAGGGTGCTTTTTGAAAAGATGCGTGTCAGCACAGACCCTGGGAGTCAGGGTGGGGCAGAGGGAAACAGTGAGGAGAGGAGGAAAATGAAGCAGGTGAGTTTGCAAAGGGAATGGATTCTAGTGTGGGCCCTTCCTTGCCTTTGCCCTGCCACGTGGCAGAAACTTGGTTTTTCTAGCCACATTTCTGAACTCTTGTCTCTTAGGATATTGGGGCTAGGTGGCACAAATGGCCATTGTTAGTGTCTTTTGGGAGAGACTGTTGGAATTTTTCTTTTGGGAACTCAAATATGCTGGACCTATCCTTGGAGGGTGGGGGGTAGTCAAAGTCCTCCCAGAGAGCTCAGAGGCAGCCATAGTGTGGTCAGCCCTAATCTCAGCTCTCAGACTAGGATCGTTGGAGGACTCCTGTGCCCTGAGGTGTGGGTCCTTCTCCATGTGGAATACACATTGCTGGTGCATGGATGTGTGTCTGCAAACTCCCATGCAGGGGGTCATACCATCTCAGCTGTGAGAGAGTTCTGTGCTAACCAGTAGATGGGAGGACATGCTCCTCTGACTTTGTAGGAGTGATTGGACCCCCACGTGCAGGTCTGTGTCCTGCCCAGAGGAGCACTAGCAGGGAATTTTACAGAGTTGGCTCAGCAGCAAGGCCTGCTTCATTCCTCAGGCCTGGAGGTGACCCCTGTATACTCACCATTTACCCATGGTCCTGCCTTCATTCTCGTTTGTCCCCCATATCTGCCCCATCTTTTCTGTACCCTAAAGCATAGAAGTCTATGCAATAAGTACCTACTGAATGAATGAATACCAACTGTGCCCTTAAGGGTTTATCAAGACTGGCTCCAGTTCTCCCAGCTGAAGCTGGAGTTTATAACATACCTCAGTTTACAGATGAAGAAACTGTGGCTTAGGAGGTTATGAGTGATATTCCTCAGGCATGTCACTAGAGAGTGGCAGAGCCAGGATTTGGACCCAGTCTGTGATTTCACAGCTCATGCTCATGGTGTCTTCTGGGACAGCAGATGGATAAAACCTAGGCATGCCATCTACATGTGAAAGGAATCAGATTTAGAACTCCTGGCTATGTAGAAGATGTTCTTGGCCTTTGGAGGTGCGTCATGCAGAGACACTCAGCCCTGTGCCCCCTGTTGATGCTGGGTAAGCTTGAGGGTCTCTGAGGAGCACACTGTCACAGTGTGTTGAGGTATCAACTCTGGGGTATAACTGTGAAGTGGCTTTATGGTGTTTCAGTAACCTCCCTCAACTGTGCTCTCTTGAATCCCCATCTTTCCTGCTGAGTCCTGACTCATTCATTGATATCCTGGCTCTGGCCTAACTCTTCAGTCAGGTTCAGTTATTAGAACAGCTTGAGGTCCATATTTGTGACACTTGTTCATTTGTAAGCTTCCACCTCACATTACTCAAAGCTCTTTTCTGCCACCCTCTACAGCACAAGTGGCTTTAGGAAGTTGATGGGGACTGAGTATGGTGGCTTGATTTCCTTTCCTCTCCTTTCCCTGCTTCTTGTGCCTGAGGCTGCAGGACTGGGGCAGCAGAGGCAGCAGACTTCTGCTGCCAGCGGAGTGGCCATCCAGAACTGCTGCTGTGCAGGTGGTGGGCTCAGCCCTATTGGCTGAGGACTTGTTCCTAGGCCAGGCATTGGTCGTCTTTGGTGAGATTTCGCTAGCTTTCTCACCTCTATCTCAGGATCCCTCCAGTATCTATCTGAACCAGCAGGACCATGTGGGCTCCATATTTTACTTCTAGTTGGTGAACAGAGCTCCTGTCATCTGGCAGCAGTCTCCCACCATACAGTCTCTCTGAGTTCTTTCCCCCTGACTCAGGGGGCCCGGAGGCAGATCAGCCAAGTCCCTGCTAAGCAGACATGCATGTCAGGACCGGAGTGCCAAGGCCCTTTGTTGCCATCATCCCTACCTTGTGTGATTGTTTTGGAGCCTTCATTCCTGGATTCCCCTTGTTTTCCCCCCAAAATGGCATTTGTCACTAGATCTTCTTATGTTGATTTCTTTGGTGGAGGTGGAGTGGGGAGCAATGATGATGGTATTTGGTCGTAACACTGATTGTGAGCTGCTGTGCCCTCTGGGAAGGTGACTGGCCCCAATTTATGTCACCTCCGTAAACTTACAAAGAGTGAGAGTCCTTGGAGCCTTTTATTCTCAGATGGGGCCTCATTCACAATTTCAGGGCACAGGAAATATCTCATTTGACATCTTGTTAATTATGGAATAGAATCCATTTACTGAGGTCTTACCATGGTGTCAGTCCCTGAGCATTTGTATCTGCCTTCATCCCTCCAGCAACCTTATGAAGTCAGTGTTGGTATTATCCCCATCATACAGGTAAGAAAACCAGGGCCCCATGAGATTAGTGACACATGGGAAGAGAGAGGTCCACAGTCAGCAGTGGCTGAGCCTTCTTCACTTGCTGATTCAAAGGCCTGCTGCTTCCTGCTGCTCACCCCTGCCTGTGTTTCTAGCCACCTGCATAATTTTAGAAAGGCATTAAAGTGTTTAAAAAAATAATGTAGTCTTAATGCTTTTTGTTTTCCTTTTGAAGACCATTGAGTGCCCTGAGGCTCCTCCTCTGATGAAAACACATTGGCAGTTGGAAAACCTCTTAGTTATCTCTCCACCCGTTCCCAGGGACTAAAGCTGGCTTTAGAACCAGGAGGGTATACGCACCTGTCCTCAGCATTGCTGCAGCGCAGACCTGCTCTGACCTGCCTGTTAGAGAGCCATAGAGGGCCTTTGTTCCAGGCACAGACGGCAGGTGCCTCGGGGAAGAGGCTGCAGTGACTGAGCCTGTGGAGGTGCTGCCCGTCTGGGCGATTCCCTTGCCTGGGTCTCCCGCCTCCTCCGTGCCGTTGAAGCTTGGGCCCATCTCTTTGCTCTTGGAGCCTTGCCAGAGTCTGTGAGCTTAGGCCTCCCCTTCCCTTGAGTGATGTTGAAGATCTGCCTTCCAAACTTTCCTGACACACGCTTCACCTGTCACCACCATCTGTCAACCTGCCCCTGGGAAGAAGAATGACCATGGTCTCTGGCCATTCTGAGAACACCTGGGCTTTGTGCTACCTGGCTCTGAGTCCATCCTTCTACAGTGGAGAAGCAGAGGTCAAGGGTAAGGCATATTCTTTTGAGTGCAGCAGATGTTTGCTGGGCACACCCAATATGTCAGGCACAGTGCTAGGTACTGGGGTCCACTGACACTCAGTCACAGAAAACTAGCCTTGATTCCGATTAAGAAGAGAGCTGTGTTAGTGGGAATGACAGGATCCAGTGTTGGCCAAAGCAAGGCAGATCGGCTCTGTGTGGGGAAGCCAAAGGGACTTCCCAGAGATGGGGATGTTACTTCACAGAGGTGGGAATGTTTCCTTAGGTTTTCCAGGATGAGCATGGAGAAAAAGGAGGTGAGGGGAGTCTGGACTGAAGATGGGACTGCACTGATACAAGGGCAAAGGGTAGCTATTGTCAGCATAGAAGACTGGATATGTGGAGGCAGGAAGATCCTTCCAGGTGACTCCAGGCAGGAGCACATGCTATATGCTTTTAAAGTGAACTCAATTTCTGACCCAGTCAGCTTCAGTATAACCAAGAGCATGGTTCTGGTGTCCAGAGACCTAGGTACTGAGCTCGCTGCTCCTCTCATCCGGGGCCAGAAAGGAGGAGGTCTCTCTGGACCTTCCGGGTGAAGGCAGCAGGTAGAATGCTTCCATTTCTCCCCCTCACATCACCAGAATGGGGGACTGAGTGGACCATTTCTGTTCCTCTGCACAGGGAGCCCCATAAGTTCTGCTCCCACACTCTCATCCCACCTTCTCCGTGGATAGTAATGTTGGCAGCCTTGTGTACAGGACACAGGGCCACAGGAGTAGGGTGGGAGGTTAGGTGGTACCTGTCAGTTATGCAGCCAGCCCATTTGCTGGAATAGTGCCACAGAGCCACAGCCTCCAGTCAGTGCGCAAGCCTGATGCAACCATGGTGAAAAGAACTGGATATTGTTGATGTTAGGTGCTGTCTAGTCGGTATCCAACTTAGCGGCCTTATGTACAACAGACTATTGTCAGTGCTTCTGTAGTATTCATAGGATGTTTGATGGAAGATTGTTTTTTAAGAGTGGGTTGCTGGGTTCTTCTCCCAATCCTATAGCACCTGGTGTTCCCAGGTGGTCTCCCATCCAAGTACTAACCAGGTCTGACCCTGCTTAGCTTCTGAGATCTGACGCCAGAGTGGATAGGAGTTCTGGAAATCTGCAGTCTGCAGCAGCCTCACTGCCACCTTGGTTTGTCTCCAAATTCTTTCTATCATATAGAGCAGATTTCTTTGTATTAGATTATTCCACCGCATATGCCTTTATAAACCAGATATAACGTTTCTCCTAAAAATGTTGAAACAAAATAATTCTATTCCATTGACCCATCATGCCCAATGTTACCTGTATCTGTACAGATTGGCACCAGCCAATGGCTGCAAAGAAGTTGGTCAGAAACTAAAGAACTTACAAGTCCAGGGAACGCTGCATCTTAGTGGACCTGGAATATGGCCTGTGCAGTTTGTCTTTGATGTCCATAAGGGCAGGCACAGAACAGAAGGAACAGTGGTTCAGTGTTCAACTGGCTCATCTCCTTGGCCAGTCAGGATCTCTAGGATTACATTTCTCTAGAAGTCAAGAAAGTGAGGTTGCTTGAACAGGTATGAAATGAAGCGCCTTTTCCAAAGCCTTGGCAAATGTCAGGACGGAAACACCCTTGTGGGCTCAGGGATTTTGTTTTTAGGCTTCCTCTGTAGAGCTGGCTCATCAGGCCTCATGGAACACAAATATTTAAAAATGTGGGAAGAACACATTTGTAGCGATTTTGGATGCTGTCTGTCATGGACCGCTCATTGTATAGCCTACATGGCTATCAGAGCCTTCACTGCTCTTGATCTTTTGTGATAGGAAAACAAAATGAAGCAGTCCACATGTCCGTTAACTGAGAAATGGATAAACAAAATATGGTATGTCCATATAATGAGAAACTAGTCAGCAATATAAAAACAAACAAACACATAATGTCCTCTAACACAGTTGAACCTTAACACACTAAAAGAAGACAGATGCAAAAGATTACAGATTACACAATGCCATTTATATAAAATGTCCAGAAAAGACAAATCTGTAGAAATTGCAGATTAATGGTCACTTGGGAGTGGGTTTGGGGTTTGTTGGCAGGGTAGAAATATTCTAAAGTTAGAATTTATTAAGCTTATTAAAAAACATTGAGTCGTATACTTAGCATCTTCAGTAAAGCTAAAAGTGTTAAAACCAGAAAAAAGCTCACCACTGAGTTTTCTCTCATGAAGCTATTTGTGATGATTTCCTACATGCTTGCAATGACTATAGTCTGCAGGGGGAAGTGGGCTTCCTATGTAGGCTTCCTATGGTTGCAGAGTCTTAAATGGGAGCTAAGGAAGCTGCAGGTAGAGGAACCACATTTTCTGAGCCAAACAGGGAAATATAGAGTTAGGCAGTGTCATTGGTGCATGGCACTTATTTTCTCAATTAATCTTCACTTACGTCTAGTAACAGCCTTGTAGGAAGATGCAGTGGGATGTTATGTCCATTGTACAAGAGGAGGAAACTGAGGCTCAGGTGGAATCTTGGGAAAACTAAAAGCCTATAATTAACATACTACAGAGATTCAGCTCCAGATATTTCTAGCTCCAAAAATCAATGATCTTTATAATAAAAATACTACCTTGTAAGAAGCAAATTTAGTGCAGGAGCACTCTGCTCTTTGATAGTTAAAAATGCCTTAGGGAACAAAGGAACAAACCACTAAGAGCAATGAGTGACTTGACAGCCAGGGTAGGTAGAGAATGTGACAAGCCTGGCTCCAACAGTCTCCACTGGGGCTAACTGGTAGGTTATGGGGGTGCTGGCATGCATGTGCAGACTTTTTGCAGTGGACAACCCCTGAGCCCCTGGATATGCTGAATTGTTGAGTTCTTCCCTCTTTGTTTTTCTTGTGTGGTTTTTAAAAAATGTGGAATGTTTGATAGACCAGAAGAATAAAGAATACTTCTATACCTACCAGCTAACCTAATAAACCAAATGTTATCTGGTCTGCTCTTAAATTCATCACACATGATGGGTATATGAGTAAGCTAAGTTACACAGTGGGCTGGGCTTTAGCTCAGTAGGTAGAGCACTGCTCTGCAGTCTCTGAGGTCCTGAGTTCAATTCCCAGCACCACAAAAACAGGAGAAGAACATGGCAATCCACTCCTGAGCCAATCCCAAAACAATCAGCCGTTGAAAACCCTATAAGGGCCACTATGAATCGGACAAAACTCGATGGCACCTAACAATGACAACAACAAGTTACACAGTGTTAGGAAACCAAGCGTTGAGTTGGAAAAACCTGGATTCCAGTCACAGCTTCAGAGTCAATTACCTTAGAAAGGTTAGAAAGAAGCCGGGCACGGTGGTGCACACCTGTAATCTCAGCGGCTTGGGAGGCGGGGGCAGGAGGTCGCAAATTCGAGACCAGAGGCAGTCTGCGAAATTTAGTGAGACCCTGTCTCAAAAAATAAAACATGGGCTGGGGGTACAGCTCAGTGGTCCAGCACTTGCAGAGCATGCAAGCGTGAGGCCCTGGGTTCAACCCCCAGTACCACAAAAAAAAAAAAGAAAGAAAGAAAGAAAGAAAGGTTAGAAAGTATTTCTGGACCTGTCTGCCCTTAAAAAAACCAAATGACAATACACCCTGCTCAGGGGGGTCAGTATTAAAGGAGATTGTGTATGCAATGAGCTTAGCCTGATACACACTCATTAGTAATAGCACTTGTTATTGTAACCTCTATAACAACCTGATAACTGTAAAAGGCACTAAAATAACTCTTGCATAGGTTGTATCTGTTCCCATGGTTGGCAGTATCTTCTCCCTCCAGTGAATTCAGTTTTGAGGGGAAATTGTCTGTTTTCCCACATTCCTTCATCGTTGCTAATCTGCATGTCAGCACTTTGTTGGTTTGTCCTGATTCTGTCCCTTGCTCCTTCCTGTTGCTATTCAGCCAGTGACCATAGGTGTGTCACTTCATCTTGGTGGCCTCAGTTTTTCCATGACTGAGATAAGTCGACTGAATCATCCCATCCTAGCCTCAGACTCTGTGCATGTACTGACAAGGATATTTGGAAACAGAATGCCACACATGCATGCTGCTCCTTTGATTTCCTTAGGATGGAGAAGGAAGCAGCTGAACCACCCAAAGAAGCTGGGGCTCCTGCCCCCCTCTCTGGCCCTTTCTCTGCTGCCTGCATTTCCTTGTTGTTGTTGTTGTTGTTGTTAGGTGCCGTTGAGTTGGTATCCAACTCATAGCAACCCTCATAGGGTTTTCAATGGCTGACTGTTTCGGGATTGCCTTGGGAGTGGATTGCCACGTCCTTCTCCCATTTTTGCGGTGCTGGGAATAGAACTCGGGACCTCAGAGACTACAGTGCAGTGCTCTACCAACTGAGCTAAATCCCAGTCCCTCCGCATTTCCGAGGGTGTTTGGTTTATCAACATTGGTTGGGATCCTCATTTGTCCAGGTCAGACCTGGCTTACACCTGGCATCCTGGCATAATTAAGAACTCCATCCCTTTTAATCTAAAAAGTACCATGGCTTGCACGATATATTATAAGGTCACCATCATAGAAGCTATCATTTGTAAACAAGGAGCTGAGCTGTATGGTCTCATTCAGGATTCTCGGGCTGTGGGCTTCAGTATAACCAAGAGCATTGCTGAACTTCACTGCTCACAGTGTGCCTCCACGTGTATGCTCTCATTTGATCTGCAAAACAACCTTGTGTGATGGGCCAGGCCATGTAAATATTGCTGTTTTCCTGAGGCCCAAAGAGGTTAAATGACTTGCCCAGGGTTGTACAATTAGAGAGTGGGAAATTACAGATGGAATCCCATGGCTTAGGTTTTCCAAATGTTATGCTTCTCCTGTCAGCTTTCTTCCATGATCAGAACCTGCTAGCTCCCAAAGTATGACACAAAGGCTGGTCCCAGATGTATATATTTTCCATTCCTTCGGAGCCTGGAGAAAGGACACTCCAGCAGGGAGTAATTTGTCACGGCCTAACCAGCCTATCACACCAGGGCCGAGGTCCCAGTGGGCTTCCCTGCCTCCTTTGCAGGGAACAGGGCCTGATGTGGAAGAAGAACTCCACTCATACCTTCTGCCCCTCAGCTGCCTTGGGGGGAAGCCCTCATTCCTTTATACGCAGCCTTTCCCAGCTGAGGGCTCTGCTGGAGGTGTGTACTCTCCACCCAAGCAGGGCTGCCTGTCCCCACCCCTCTAGCAGGGCCCCTGAAGCTTCCTGACCCCATGTCCTATCTTCCCCCTTTCCAGTTCAGATAAAGAAATCCAGCTCAGGATGGCAGCAAAGCACAGGGGGCAGAGTCCCTTTCCCCTCCAGGTTTCCGATGCCTCTGTGTCTCCTGTTGGGTGGCCTTAGGACTTCACCCTTAGGGTCAGTTTAGACTCTGCCCATTGGCGTCTGGTGTTAAAATAAAAGTACTATATAAAAGGAGGGATTACCCAAGGAGCAACCCCCCTCACAATCCGTAATTGCTGCCTGTGAATAAATATTTTATTTTTCTCCACAACTCTTTATGCATGCCCTGAGGCAAATGCATTTTAATATCTGAAAAGCACTGCCTGGAATAATAAAAAAAAGAACTCTTCCACTATATCCTAACTTACATTGATATAGGAGATATTTTGTGTGAGTCCTTTATGAAACTGTTCCATATAACCTATCCCTACATCCTGAATTAGTTATTTATCCAAGGGACAAGAGAGACAGAGCCGTGTATTTCAAAGGAGGATGACTGAGTATACCAGAGGAAGGAGTGGGTCAACAACCCCCTAGCACACTCAGTGTGGCTTGAGGCTTAGAACGTCGACCTGGCAGAGTGAGCGACGCCAGCATGTCTTCCTGAGTGCCTGGTCCAGGACCAGCCACTTTTTGCCTGGAGGACAAGCACAGTCTTGCTGGGGACGCTTGCTGGTTCCATGGTGTCCCTACCGAGAATTTCCTCTTGGCACTTGACAGACATCCAGTCGCAACTTGCCTGGTGTACCAACTCTAATCCCGGTGGGGAGGATCAGCTAATTTCTTTGTGGTTTAGGCCTGATCTTAATTGACTGTGATCCCAGTTAAGTGTTCAGAAAGTCTGTCATATCCTAAAGGAATCAAATTCGAGGTGAGGGCTGAAGTAGCCCAGGCAAGGAGAAAAAGAAAGCTCCCTGGCTGATAAGAATCTCTTTATTGTCTTGCAGAAATCAGGAATGGAAACCTCAAGGCCATCCTAGGCCTCTTCTTCAGCCTCTCCCGGTACAAGCAGCAGCAGCAGCAGCCCCAGAAGCAGCACCTCTCGTCTCCTCTGCCGCCTGCCGGGTCTCAGGTGGCCGGGGTGCCCTCCCAGTGCCAGACTGGCACTCCTCAGCAACAGGTGCCGGCCATTCCCCAAGCCCCGTGCCAGCCCCACCAGCCAGCGCCACATCAACAGGCAAAAGCACAAGCCGAAATGCAGTCCAGGTGGGGCTCCTTGCCAAGCCGTATCTCTGATTTTCAGGCATCCTTCTCCACAGCCACCGCCCTGTAGCCTACACCGTCTATGGTTTCCTCAAGCTTCCTCCATGCCGAGAGCTACTGGTAGTGAGGAATTAGTACAGCCTTGAAGGAGATGCATCAAGGCTTCTTTCTGTGCCTGGCAGTGATGTGTACTTTTATTTTATAAGTCAGAGTCGCAGGCAGCCAGAGCGAATTAGCTCTTCCCGCAGTAACTCTAGCCTGTAACACACATGCTCACATGTCATAAACAGCCCCTTAAATAGATTTCAAACTCCTTTTGTGTGTTGGCCTATAAGCCAAGTATTCAGAGTTAGGCATTAGTTACTCGGTAGAGGCAAAAGTTCTAACAGATGCCTCCGCTTTGCCAGAAGAGAAGCAGAGACAGCACTGAAGAAGGGTGGCAAGTGCCAGCAGGGGAAGAGCCGGCCACCTTCCCCAAGAGGGGCAGCATGCCCCAGGGGAGCAATGACTGTGAACGTGGCTGGATTTGGTTGATGGTGGAAGCCATGTTGTGTGGAACTTAGTGGAGGAGAGTCCCAGCACACAGAGGCGACCCTTGCTATGCGGGATTAGGGCCTGGATTTTGCCAGTGTTCCCACAGGGACTGATGCTTGCTGCTCAGACCCACCATGGAATGATGCACAAGCAGAATGCATGGTAGTTATCACCTTCTGTGCTGTAAAATCATCGTATTACGAAACCACTCTGCGAAAGATCACCGTGCAAGATATTTGTGGTAATGGCAGAAAAAAAAGGAGAGGATTAGGAACTAGAAAGTTTTTGATTTGTGGTAAAGTTCTGCAGAGTAGCAATTGCTTTGTTTTCAGCCATCAATGTTTAGCTATAAAACCTAAACATCACTATCTACTCGATTGTTTGATTTCATGTAATGTGAGCTGAAAAATACCTTCTCTTTCCAGCGCCCCAAAGCACCAGCGCTGATGATCATAAGCCTTCCTGCACACCTTGATACCCTTTATCACCTGCTGTAGTTGAACAAAGCCTTGTAGTGCAGCAACTGTCTTACCAATAGTTGCAATTTTCTTCCCCATGAGAAGTGTGATAGTGTTAAAGCCGGCAGTGATGGATGCAATATAAATCAGGCCCCCTAATTAATTATCTAATTATATCCACCTCACATTATGGAAATTCATGAGTTAGGAGAGATGCCTGGATTAGCAATAAGGAATAGCCAAGCAGCCAGGTGCCGTACCCTATCCCTAGAGGACCGTGGGAGCCATTCCCTGGTCAGAAGGTCCCTAATGGCCCTCCATGATTTCAAAGTGCATCATTTCCCAAAATTCACTTTGCAAAGTGCTTATTCCTGGGCTGCTTGCTTGTGTTATATTGAAGGTTTCTGAGTTGAGGACATGGGGAGATAATTTGGGATAAGCTGTTACAACTATTGTTGCAGGTCTGCCCAGATTCTTGAAACTGCCAGTGCTCATTCTTTTATTTAGTGTGAAGATTTCTATGTTTCAGGCATTGTGCTAGGCACTTAGGAGTCAGTGATGAATGAGATAGTCAAAGTGCCTGCTGTCTGCGTGGTACTGGAAGAGGCTGAGAAACAAGCAAACAAATAGGGAGGGAAAATTTTCAGATAGTGGTGAGTATTATAATAAGAGGATGGAGTTCAGAGGTACTGGGTCGCTAATTTAAGTTGAGTAGATGGGAAGGTCTCCGAAGACATAACACCTAGGTGGAGACAGATGAGTGGAAAGAAAGGAACGATGCAGGACTCAGTTGTGGAGATCTGGCAGAAGGAGCAGCTGGTGCAGAAGCTCTGTGGTAGGAGAAAGTTGGGCATGTTGGAGAGTTGAAAGGGTAGCCTGGCAGCAGAAAGGGCTGCTGCCATGTCCACAGAAGGCAGCTGAGCGTTGCTGTGGCACAGAGTGCTGACTAAAGTAAGTACAGAGTTTTAACTTCATTCTGAGAATGCCAGGAAGCCACAGGAGGATCTTAAACAGAAGACTGAATTGGCCTTACAGGTTTTTTTTTTTTTTTTTTTTTTAATCACTTTTTCTTCCCTTTGGGGAATAAGCTTGTGGAGGAACAAGAATGGAAGGAAGGACCCCAGGGAAGAGGCTTTGGCAGTCCAGGAGACTATAGTGGCTTAGATTGGGGGGTGGGGATAAGGGGCATACATGGTAATGGACCCATGCCGGGTATTTTAGAGGTTGGTCCACAGCCCTGCAAACAGAATTCAGTCTCTAGAGTGAGGGAAACAGAGAAATCCCAGATAAAACCTAGATGTTTGTTTGAGCAGCTAGGTAAGTGGTGGCATTATTTGTTGAGATGAGGAAGCCTGAGAAAGGAACAAGTGTGCATTGTAAACCTGCAGAAAGGGACACAGAAAGCAGCAGTCTACAAATAGGTCACAGCAGTCTTCTTATTTCATGAAGCGTTTCACTGTATAGAACTCCAAAGAACATGTATTCAGAAACACCATGTTACTGAGCCGTGCCACTCCGAAGTATCTATTTTCATGGTAGGCATCTGTTTTCTTAAAAGAACCAGATATTCCAGTTACAGTGCCCATCTCCCAGTAAGAAAAAACATCCTACTGTTAATAAATGCTTTACATAAAGAACAACTGAACTTACTTAAGCCAAATGTTTACATTCATTTATTCCAGATACAGGATGGTTCCTGCCATCATGACTTTTGACCCCACAGAGTCGTGGCATGGACTGGTATTTGGAGTAGCTAAATATGCTCATTTGGGCTGGGACTGAGTTGGTAAAGTGCCACTCTGCAGTCTCTGAGGTCCTGGGTTCAATTCCCAGCACCGCAAAAATGGGAGAAGGATGTGGCAATCCCCTTCCAAGGCAATTCTGAAACCATCAGTCATTGAAAACTAGCAGTCACTATGAGTCGGACACAACTCAGTGGCACCTAACAACAACAACAACATATATACTCATTTACCCCTTTATTTCACCAGGTTCAGCTACTTCTGAAGATGGGTGGTTTTATCCATCATATACAGATACTATCTATTTTTATTTCCTAAAGAGAATCTTGTGCTCATGGTCTAGGGATATGATATCTCATGCTTAAACTATGGCTATAAATATAAGAATGATAAAATTACATCACCCAGTTCCACTGTGTTTCCAGCCCCCAATTCTATGATAACTAAAGCTCTAAGGATAATGATTTGGATCCTTGGTTATTATTGTCAGATGTTGATGCTGGCCCCAGGTGCCAGGTTCATTTTAGTTCTCTATCAGAACTCTGACCGACACAAACATGCCTAAACACTACTTTGAAATCATCTAGGTTTAGCACATCTTGGAGTAGCAAACACCAAAACATGTCAGTTTTCCCAAAGTTTGCTAATATAGGAGTTGTGGAAGATGGCGAAGGCAACCTAAGACACTGGTGTGAAGAAGTCAGAGCAGCCTCACAGCGACTCATTCCACCTCTTTACCTCAGCTCTTCTTGTGATTTACATGGTGTCCGAGAACTTGATTCACATTTCACCCCATGAATATCCTCACCAGTTTAGAGTCTAGGAGAGGAACGTAGTCTCCATCTGTGCCTACCTTACATATACTCAATATTTAATGATTTAGGAAAAATCCAGAATTTTGCTTTTTTTCCCCCTCCATTCTCATCTCTCTTCACTTCCCCAAAATAGGGAAACCAACATTTAGTTTACTACATCAGATCCTTTTAGGAACATGGCACAAGAAAAAGGGATGCAAGAAAGATTAATATTTCAGGCAGGCCTACCATGTATAAGGCGCTGGGGTTCAATCCCCAGCACAATATTAAAAAAGCATAAGAAAGATAAGTATTTCTATCTTTCAGTAGATAGTAAATAACTTTAAATTGTCCTTTTATTAAGCCCAGTCAGAATCTTTTCTTTTTTTTTCCAGTACCTGGAAGTCAGAGGAGGTGTTGAATCTAGGGCCTCATACATGTTAGGCAAATGCTTTACCACTGAGCTGCACCTTCAGCTTCTTTTTAAATTTTTATTTTGAGACAGGGTCTCAATAAGTTGCTAACACTGCTCAGGCTTCCAAATTGGAATCCTTCTGCCTCAGCTGCCTGAATTACTGGGATTACAGGCATGCCCCTCAGGGCCCAGCTCAAAATTCTTAATATACACAAATTTATAGTTTAACACACACACACACACACACCTGAATTTTTCAACAGGCTTTAAGTGGTTATTTCTATAACATCAACTGCAAAAATTCCCAAGGCCAGAAAAACTTGCACATAACTATACCTTTGTTTGGGCTCAGCTTTATTGGATATTTGGGACATTCTCCTTCAGCATTCCAGTAGAACAAGCCTATGGAATAGAAATATCTAAATACTTGAGAAAGGTATAAGTTAATACTTCATACCTTAAACATCTTGCTTTATACCTTCTAAATACTTTATACCTTAAATATATAATGCTTTAGAAAGGTAGAAAGAGGACCTAGCTGACTGGATGTGGGAAAGATATATGGTACTTAAAGGAAAAAAGAAAATAGCATAAAGACTCCCAGATAATCTTGATCATAATTCCTTTGCATTGGAAATATACTGAACCAGTAAACTTAGACCTAGAAATAAATCTGCATCTAGTAGAAAAAAGGAGACAGAGGGAAAACCCAGGAACACCCCCCTGGTTGTGAGGCTCATATCATTTACTTGTATGTCTAATATGTCTTCTCTCTCCTCACTCATCTGTTACACTTTTTTCTTTCCTATCATGCAGTGCATCATCCAAGGATTCATCTCAAAGCAAAATCATCCGCTTCACTCTGGGTCAGAAAAAGATCTCTAGGTTAGACTTTTCTCTGTGTTCTGCAAAGCATGGTTTAAGCCTAACCCACTGTCCCTTTGTTCCCTTCGCTCTGGCTGAGTTTCCTTTTGCTTCCACTCCCTATTTCATGTTTGCAGTTCCAGAAAACCAAACATGCTTTGGCTGATGATCCAGTGGTGGGGAGTTCTGAAAGTGGTTTTGGGATTGTGTGTGGGTGTGTTGGGGGGGAGAGGTATGGCAGTGTGTACGTGACTTTGATGTGTGCATGACATTTCTCATTCAATTAAGCTTTGCTTTTGACTATTTTGTTGTGATAATCTATTCAGATTTAGAGAGAGGTGAGTTTCTAGGTGGTTTTCGTATGGATTTTACAAACGGGTTTGCTCCTTGCTTTATCCTGGCCCTAATCTGACCTCTCCTGCATCTATCTCATTTATGTGTGTTGTGCTTTTGGGGGTAGTTGTTATTATTGTTAAATTACTAATGTGGGATTGGCTTTTCTCTGGAGTTATAAAGATCTGAAGCATGAATACAAAACAGTAGGGCATATATGTCTTCTCTTTGTTCCTCCATGCTCTTACATACCACGAAAAGATTGGCTCAGTTCCCTGAAAATAAAAACTATGGTTTACTCACTAACTAGTTCTCTTGATTCAGACTTGGACCTCTTTACTGTATCCTGTCCTGAATCCAGTAATGCATTCTGGGGTATAGAAAAGTTATGTTATTATGTCTACTGTATTTTAAAAGTCTGAACAAAGGTTTGCACAGCTAACATTTATTGAACGCACCAGTTTGAATGCATTATCTTATTTAATTCTCACAACAGTCTTCCTGAGGTAGGTCATGTTGTTATCCCCATTTTATAGGTATCAAAACTAAATTTTAGGAAGTTAGGTAATTTGCCCAAAGTCACTCATAAAATGGAAGAATCAGGACTAGAACCCAGAACCCTCAGTTTAGCCCTTATGCTATACCACTCTCTGCTTCTTCCTTTTGCATTCTGGCATTTATGTGGTTGTTAAAGCTGCTTTTTAAAATCTTGTCTCAACCATTGCATTACTCTCAGCCACTTCCTTCACATTGCCCTTGTAGCTTCCTGATAGAAACTGCTGCGGGGGTAGATTCTCCCTCTCATTATGACTACCGAGTGTATTTATTTTTCATTGAGTTCTCATTTAAAAGTGAAAAAGGAAGCCCATCCTTCATTTCTATCTTCATTCCTATATAAATCCATACCGAACCTCTGCTAACTGCCCTGCTTTGGTAGGCATTGTTGTTGTTATTGTTTGGTGCCTTAGAGTCTGGTCCAACTCATAGTGACCCTACCTGTGTACAACAGAACAAAACACTGCCCAGCACGGCACTATGTCAGGGCTTCTCTGCCATTCAGATGGTTTTCAGTGGCTGATTGTTTCAGGATTGCACTGGGAGTGGATTGCCACCTCCTTCTTCCATTTTTGCAGTGCTGTGGATTGAACCCAAGGCATCAGAGAGCACAGAGCAGCCCTCTCCCAACTGAGCTAAACTTCAGCCTCCTACTAGGCATTAGGTGCTTTTTTCTAACTGTGCTTTTTTTCTGAAAAGCCTACACATGGAGAGACCCAATGCATGGTCTGCCTGGCTAGCGAGGAAGAAACCACATGGCAGTGTGCCTCTGCAGAACGTCAGCAGATTAGCCACACTTGGTTCTGGGGGATAGGAGGGAACCTAAGTTTGTCTCTGCTTCTGGGAGCCATGTCAGAGCGAATGCTTTCCCTGATGAATAACAGGAGGCCCAAGTCAGAACAGACAGCACTGCTCCAGGAAACTGTTCCCAGTTAATTTGAGTGTCATGCAAATGCATATACTTATGAAAGGGAAGGGGAGGAGTGGGTTTGGAGGAAACCTGAAATCTCCTGGAAGATAAAGAAAACAGAAGCTAGCTGGGAGACTGTCTAATTGGAAGCACTTGCCCATCCCATGCAGGATTTGTTATCTGGCCTAGGTGGTGGAAGGAGGCAGTGTGCTTGGGAGGCAGTAGAAGGAGAGGAAGAGCTGGAAGATGAGGGTGCATCCACCCCACCCTGAGGCTGTGCTGGGCACAGAGCTCCCAGGTTCTCTGTAAGCCATAGCGCTCACCTACAGTTTCCTTGGTTGCATTTTGTCTTTGAAGACAAATATTCTTGCCTAATACTCTTCCTTGACACTCCCTTCTCCTTTCCCTCCCAGAGTCCTTAAGCAGGATCCTGATAAGAATTTAGGCTGATTAAGCACCATGAAGAGTAGCAGTAAAGTTTGGTTGCCAAAAGAGAGAGCCCCACCCTCCTGGCCACCTAGGCCGCCTTCCCAAGGGCTCTGGAAACAGGTCTCTTTTTGGTGCAAACACTACCACAACCAAATGCCTTGATGGGCACCCGGGATGTTGAACAGCGTGGGGAGCCTCACCCTTGAATGTGGGTGTGGGAGAGGGGCTCATGGAAGGCATTGGTGCAGGGCTAATGGATCTCCATGGATTTCTACCTTTGACTGTGTTATTATCTGTGGGCATCCATGGTGAGCCCCAGTTATTTAGATTTATTCTGCCTGCAAGAGGCAGAAAAGAATAGTGGCTAGGAGGTCCAGTCACCACTTACTGTTGGCTGTGCAAAATGATTTAGTCTCTATGATCCTCTGCTTTCTTATTGGTAAAATAGGGTAGTCCTACATATAATTTACAGTGTTGTGAGGATTAAATAAAAGTCATTTCAATTCTCTAATATCTGGCATATCTGTACACCATAAATCACAGATATATGGTGATGTTGGTCCTTTGGATTGATCTGGGCTAGGTAAGGCAACCAGGGTGCCTCTAGCAAGTCTTACAGTTGATCTCTGCATGCTTGTTTTGTGGATTGGCATTAGTGGAGTTCATACTCATTCCTCTGCCTAGCTGCTGAAAAGCAGATGCCATGGAAATGAGAGGTTTAGCATTTAATCAATTTGTCTGGCAAAAGCATCTCCGATTATGGACACCACCCCATGCCCGGCCCCAGCATATGCACACAAGCTGCCATTCTTCCTGGGAGGGGCGGCCCCTCTGCTCCTAGCCTTTGAAGTGGTTTCGAGGGGAAGCACTGCTTTCTTCCCATCAGCACGTACAGCGCATGGAGTGGAGGAGCGAGGGTACGCTCGTATGTTACATGCTAGGAATGACAGTTTTATTCCTTGCCTGCTCTGTTCTGCATACATTGGAGGAATTGACCTTGCTTCTAACAGCAACATGATTTTTCTCCTATCTTTTTCTTACACCACTTCCCTTAATTTTTTTTTAAGGCAACATTTGTTTTAGAGAACCCATCTGTGCCCTTTGTTCATTTGAAACTATCTGTATACAAATGATTGTGAGGAGTAGAGTTGCTCTTGAGAGGAGCGACTGGGAGCTTGTGGTGCTGTAAATGGCACAGCACTGACCTGCTCTGCCACCTTCTTACTGCTCTGCTTCAGTGAGGCTGGTGCAGCGGGCAGCATCTGTCATGGCATCTGCAGCTGTTCCACATGGGCCAGACCCAGCTCCTCATTACGCTGGGATTCTGATGCTGCTGACAGCACATGCTTCCAGGCTAGTGTTGATGCAAGTTCCCATGATACACAGGCTGTTAACATTAATCAACTTCAAAATGTGTAGCCAGAGGTCTCGGATCTGTGGCACTGGTAAACTGGAAGATACTCTACTTTTAACTCCAGCTCTGCTCTCAGACTCCTTAATTAATGCGTCAGCCCTGAAGCGTAGGACCAAGTTCAGGCTTCATGGTGTGACCTACAAGGTCTTCTCTTTGCTGTCCCTGCTTGCTTCTCCAGCCTCATTCCCTCCCACTCTGTCCCTCAAGTGCCAGCACATAATGACTTTTTCTTCTGTACTTTGTACAGGCTTTCCCTGTGCATGGTGCACTCTGTCCCTGTCCTTTTGTCCTCACGTTCCTTTTCAAGATGCCAAACCTTGCTCTGGGTTACATTAATTGGACCGTCCCTGATCATCTCACCAATATTCAAGATCAGCATTTTCCTTCTCTGAATTATGTTTGAACTTGGCATGTTTTATCAATGCACATGTCACCTAGATGTCAGCTGGGGTCAAACAGTCCCTTCAGATTTAAGTACGACTGAACAAGCTAGCTCTCCCACTTCTTCAGCTTGTGGAAAGTCCAGTGACCTCCCATAGTTGTTCACAGATCTTAGGTTCTCATGATTGTCTATGACTTTGAAGCCTGCATTTGAACTCTTGTACATAAAACTCAGTCTGAATTAATTCGGTTTGTGGATGGACTCATTATCCCAGGGGTTGTTTTGATTCCCTTGTGAGTGAGTTCTTATTTCCTACCCACCACCATTGTGGCCATTGTATATGAGGTGGATTTTGCTAAAAAGTTTCACACAGATTGAGGAGGCTTAACTTTGGAGCAAGCAATAATCTAAGCCTGTTGACAATAGAGCCCAAGTTTTACACTACAGCATCAGCATCAATTCTGTCTGAAAGTTTGAAGTAATTACTTGATCTCCACCCAGTTTCCTGATTTGGTAAGTTAAAGGAGCTGTCCTGATTCAGGGGTAGAGGTGATGGTGATGAGTGACATGAGCTAACTTGAGCTTTGTAGTGGCATTTGATGGCTGTGTGCCAACCATTTTCCATTTACCAGCCATCTTCAAGGCCCTCAGGAACTCCTTGTCCATGTCACAAAAGACAGCGCCACCCTGCAGCCATTTGAAGGACATACTACTCCCATCGAAGGAGCATACGATCACTGACTCCTTGAAGAGAATCTCACCATGACCCTGTGCGGGAAACCCAGTACTTTCTTTCTCATCTCAAACCTGGAATATCTCACTGCAGAGAATGAGGTCCCCTAAGTATAAAGTCTCAGTCACAGATGAAGAAATTTCTCTTCTGCAAGGTTCTTACCTAGGTGAAGAGCCATGCTTGACAAAGCCTGTCTTGCCTCTTTGAAAAATGTTCCTCTCAGATGTTGATTTTCATTTTCCTCTCTTCTGATACTTTCAACAAAACCTATCTGCTTCCTTCTTTATCTGATTCTTTCTTGTGCCATACCATGTGCCCTTTATGACTGTCGACTTCTTTTATGAATCTCTGCTCAGCAGAGAAGATGAAAAGGAGAAATATGTACATTGGGCAGTAAAAACAGGCCAAGCATTAGGTCCCATTTCAAATTTGCAACTACCCCACTGGGCAGTTTATTATTTTTCCATGGGTATCAGAGATGGTGTAACACTGGTCCAAAGCCCTGTGGATGGAAAAGCTGCATTCTATCCACTCTACTGCACTGAGGACTAGACTGCCTACCTGGTTCAGGGTTGTACCTGTCCCAGCCTATGCTTAGATGGCTTGCCTCTAGAGAGCCCTTATGCTGTATACAAATCTGCTGTGGTCCATGCTAGATGAGCACAACAGGGACTCTCTGGCAATTCTGAAAGGAATGCATCTTTTCCTCCATGTTGCCCTTTGCAAATTCCTGCGTTATAGCAGAACTCTGTGACCTGTGTTACCCTGCACCATTTAATACTACTGCTGTGGCATCATCCTGGAACAAGTCTATAATCCTTCTCCACGCTTATCCATGGGAATAAAGACTCTTGCAGACCAGGGCTGGGTTAAATAAGTCCAGCCCAAAGAACCTCCTCCATCAGTACCTGCATCAGATTTGAGTACTCAGGTAACCCTGACTCAAAGGACTTACTGGACACCATTTGCATTAGAGGCTGGACCATGAGCTACCAAAATCCAATTCCTGGACTCGTTGCTAACCACATCTGGATCCCAAACACAGTCACTGGCACTGATGGTTTTTTGCACCTGCTTCTGTGCATGACTTTGTGAGGGTGAATATCCTCTCCAAACAAGAGGAAGTGAACGAGCAGAGGGGCAGATCCTCCTAGTGCCATGGGAAGTAATGCCTTAAAGATCTCATTGCCAGTTGCTGACGGAATTGTGAACCCCCTCCTGCTCTCCCAGCTCCCAGTCAGGGAATTGCGCCAGCTCCTTCCTAACTGGATAAATTTCACAGTCCTCTTACACCAGCTCATGTTCTCTGTTTACTCTGTAACCATCTTTCTTGCTCAGCCAACAAGAACAAGTTTAAAGGAACTGCCTTCTTATATCTAAAATGCTTCCAGACTGCAGGCTTCATTGGTGCTCACAAAGTTGCACGGAAAGAGAAGGCTGAAAGCTTTATGAGTTGAAAATTCAGAGTTACCACTGGATCTAATGCTGGTCAGCTGAGGTTCCAGTTGCTTTTAAACATAGCTCAGTGGGGTTTAGCTGAAAGATATAACTATATATTTCATCATTTATTCATCTTTCAACTTTATTTATTGGAAATAGCCTGCTTAGTAAGCCCCTGGACTGAAATTCTGATTTGAGGAGCCTCACTCCCTTAACTCTTCAGAGAATAGTGGATAATATCTTCAGACATATTACAAAGAAGTCTGATGACTTTATTTTCAAAACCACCCAAAATGAGGTATTTTATTTAGAGGAAAAGTGTGTGTTTGTCTTTTGGCTATCCAAATCTTGCTGGTTTTACAGGAAGAATTATGATTTTATCCATTGTATTAGTTAGCTGTCGTCACTGTAGCAGAAAAACCAACCAAAGCAAATATGGGGGGCAGAGACTTAATGGGAGCTCATAGAGAATCAGTCCATAATGGTGGCAGGGCCAGCATGGTGGCAGTGGTGGCAGGGCCTTTTACTGAGGACCTCATGGCATGGTGGACCAGGAACAGAGAAAAAGAGTGTGGAGCGGAGGTCCTGGTAGAAAAACCTTCAAGGACTCACCTCCAGGGAGCTGGTTCCACCAGAAGGCCACCTCCCCAATTTCCACAACCTCTCAGGACAGCACCACCAACTGGAGACCAAATGACATGACCTTTGGAGGACAATTTAGGTCCAAACTTGAACATCTATTGACTATGTTGAGAAGCTGAGCTTAAGCCTCAAAGGAAGGCCATAGAGACAGGTTGTCAGGTGTTGAAGGAAAAGGTGTGCCTCAATGAATGTTTGTAACTAGTCCATAAATTTTCATCATAGATGCGTTGGTCTGGTAACAGTTCTCTTTCCCACCATTGTAAGTTATGGTCTTTTCTTAATACCTACATCCCTAGATTATGGCAAACACTATTTTCAATACCTTTTAGAGGAGAAGTAAATATTTTAGGGTTAGATCTTTATGTTCTCTGCTTGATAGAATTAAAGATGACATGGCTTGGCCTTGTGGAAAAGTAAAAATAGCTATCCAGTGGAAAGGGAAGATGGGTTTTGTATTTTTTTTATTCCTATGTATTTTGGATTATAAGGGTTTTTAAAAAAATTTTATTTACAAATGTTGGTGGAGTACAAAGCAAAAAGACTTTTGCTATTTCCATTATGCAACTATTATATCATTTTTGGTTATAATTTCATCAACTTACATATTTTAAGAGTCAGTTGATTAATATTTAATAAAAATCATATGCATACATGGGTTATATCCTCATTGATTTTTTTCTTTCCTTTCCCCTGTTTTTTCCCCTGTATTCATATGGTTGCATCATATATTTTGAGATTCTCTCAAGTTTTATATTTTTAATCAGCAAACATTCATATGTTTTTTCTTCAGAATTTTTCTGCTCAAGGGAACCTCTTCAAATTTTGCTGTTGGACTTTACTGGGGTCATTACTAGCTTAAATGTTTGTCCTAGTTCCACCAAATCTTTTGACTGGCAATCTCCAAAGACCTAATGTCTGGGATTTCGCCCCCCCCCCCGCCCCACCCCCCTTGCATGGTTGGAGTTCTTTCTGAAGCATGACTATTTTTCTGCCACTGAATGCATTACCTTACTGCTTTTGCATTTTAGACTTCCTGGTCCTACTGCAAGGGTATCTACTGCAGGCAGCGAGGCCAAAACACGTGGAGGGTCAGCCACTGCTAACAACCGACGTAGCCAGAGCTTTAACAACTATGACAAGTCCAAACCGGTCACCTCCCCACCCCCACCCCCACCACCAAGTAGTCACGAAAAAGGTGAGTCATCTCCTTGGGGATTTTTTACACCATTTTCCTTTATAACAGATGTTTCATTCCTTTGGGTGAGTTTGGTTGGGCTCAGAGTCCAGGTTACAAATAGGATGATGAGAGTGGGTCACAGGAACTTTGTCATTAGAAGCATCAATAAAGTGGGCAAAATATTGTTATATTCATAATTACCAGCAAGAAACTGTATTTGTTTGAGTGGGGACCCATGAGAAACCTGATAGAAGCACTGTAGTATTTGGAATTTCATAGTAAACTTTCATAGGATATATGCTGTCTTAGGAGATTTTCCAGAAATGCAAGCTTCTTGGGGCATGCTTTTAGTGAGCTGATAAGGTTTTACCCATCAGAAATAATGTGAGGAGAATTAGGAATAAGAGTTTTCACACTTTGAAAAAGCCAGGAATGAGGGTTGGCTAAGTGAAGAGCTTGGCTACATATAAGGAGCAGACAGCGTTGCCCTTGGTGTAGTGATGATGCAACTTTTGCCATAAAAGGACATGATATTTTTACTGTCCATAGTACTGAGCTTTTAGAATGAAGAAGAAAGGTGAGTAGCCGTGTGGAAATCCTGCAGGGAAGATAGTGAAACACACCTGTGTTTGTACAACTGTGTCTCTTGAGACACTAGAGAAACTGAGGCAGGTTAGGAGAGCTTTCAATAAAAGGCAGACCCCTCCTTCCTGCCTGCCAGGCAGAGGGGTCTGGACTTCTTTGGAGAATGTACCCAGGTCTCTTGAAAGCATTTCCTCCTTAGTAGCATGGAAGCTTCCTAGAGCTTACCCTAGATGATGTCCCTCCATTCCCCTGAGACCTAAGTGAGTCGCTTTTCAGTCCCTAAAGTGTCCCAGGAGCCTGGGCAGTCCTCCTGCTGTGAATGGAATCAAACCTCCTGTATACATCTTCAAACCAGGAGCATTTGGTTCGGTGGACCTGGGTTCCCCTGAGAGCTTGTTAAGCATTGTGTTTTTTCCCTCTAAAATACAGAGGACATTTTTATGGGGCTGACAGATATGTATGGCAGACTTCCCAACCAAGGCATTGGGAACTCTGCAGCTAGCACTGAAGTCGTAACCAGGATGTCTGGACTCATCAAAACTCTTTGTGATCCAGCCCCTGGTTTCTGCCTTCACACAAAAACTAAGGGCTTTTACTCTTCTCTTTTCTCTCCTTTCTTCTTCCCTCCCCTCCTTTCCTTTTTCTTCACCATACCCAAGTGTATTCTTTATAAAACTGTGCTTAGATTACAAAAATAACATATGCTTGTAAAATGGTACAAGTATATATATTAAATAAAAGTTCTCTTTTATATGCTTCTTAACGAGTACCAGTATAACCTATCCTATATGTATCCTTCCAGAATTTTCACAGTACGTTCATATAAATATATTATATATACACACATATAGAAAGGTTTTGGTTTTGGATCAATAAGTAGAAGCTAATTTCTTTTAACTACCTGCTAGTGCCTCACTTATCCCCATTTTGCAAAGGAGGAAACTAAAGCAAAGAAAGGTTGGCTACTTGCCAAGGTCACACCAGAGACAGGGAGAGGTATAGTTGCATCTGAATCCAGGCACTTTGGTACCAAAGCCAAGATTAATGTTGTGTTTTCCTTGGAAAACAAGTGCCAGTCTTCCCTGTGGAGAGCTGGCCAGAGATGTGCAGGTAGCCACCCGACGGGAGAATGGCGAGGGTGTTGGAACAATCCATGCTGAGCCTCTCCCCTAGGGGGCCAGTCCAACTTTGTCCCATGGTCATGTGTAGAGAAGCTGTCATAAAAATGTCAGAAGGGTGGATGTGAGACCAAAGTCCAAAACATTGCGATGATAAAGGTAAGAGTTCCTAGTGGATCAGTCAGGTGTGTGAGAGTACTGTGTTCCAGAGCCTACTTCACATGTGGTGTCACTCAGGTGGCTCAGCCAGGTGCTGCCCATGCACACTGGGACAGACAGCCACTAATATGTCTGCACAGGGTTCCCCTGTGGGTGCTGAATAGTCAGACAGCCCACAGGCCTAAATTTAAAGACTGTGACTGTGAACTCTTATTGCCCCAGGGGACGAATTTTGTCTCAGGAGAAGGGAAAGGAAGTCATAAGTCTTTACTGAACACCCCTCATTTGCCAGGAACCTTGAGTTCTGGTGTCTTACCTGATCATAGCTGAATAATATGAACACAGTGTTACAGATAGAAAAAGTTGAGGCTAATTGAGCTGTACCACTGTGGCGTCCTATCCCATCACATCCTAGTTAGTACTGGAATGGGAAACTATCTGGAAATACCAGGTGCTGTAAACTTGGGAGAAGGACCCAACAACCCACTCCCAAAAAACATTCAGCCATTGAAAACCCTCCAAATAGCACAGAAGCACGAACATACTGTTTCACCTGTTGTACATAGGGTCTCTATGAGTCGGACACCGACTCAACAGCACCTAACAATTGAGCCAAAGTAACTTGAGCCAAAGTAAAGGACTGTGTCTGTGAACTCTTATTGCCCCAGGGGATGAATTTTGTCTCAGGAGAAGGGAAAGGAAGTCATAAGTCTTTACTGAGCACCACTCATTTGCCAGGAACCTCGAGTTCTGGTGTCTTACCTGATCATAGCTGAATAATATGAACACAGTGTTACAGATAGAAAAAGATGAGGCTAATTGAGCTGTATCACTGTGGCGTCCTATCCCTCAATAACAATTGAGCCAAAGTAACTTATGCTCATTGGTCATCAAGGGCTAGGATACATATCCAGATTTGACTCCAGGATTTGAACTCTGGCTCTGGCCTGTCCCCTGGGAAGTCTATTCCATGGATCCAGTGAAATAATATGTTTTGTGATACAGGATGCTTGCAGACACCTGAAAGGATTTGTAGTGGTAAAGATAATTTGACAGTGACTGCAGGTGTGTGGAAAGACCCACTTATTAGCCTTGTCTTTTCCTGGGGGAGGTGGGATAGAGCAGGCTTGGAAATTTTTTCTACTAATTCTTTTTCCACCAGCTTGAGGTAAAAGACTGGTAAGACTTTACTTTCAGAGACTTTTGTATTTCCTCTTCCTTTCCTGTGTTTCCTATTCTCTCTCTTGAACTTGACTTCTTTCGTTGTGGTTTGTGAGGTGGCCAGCTAACATGCAAACTACAGTGTGTGTAGGGGGTCAGGAGCCAATCCCCGGGCAATGTGTGAGACATGGCAGGTACTTGGATCCACAGGATCTCATCCTTTGCCTGGAGAAGTTTGGTTGTAGGGCTGCACATGCAAGTGAACAGATAAATTTGTAGTTGGTGCTGCGGTTGAGGTGCGGACCTCATTCTGATGAGGTAAATTCATGACATAATCTCACCATCTGGCTCCTCCCTCTTCAACAAAGCTCTCTGGTGCGTGAGTCAGGCCCTGACTGACTTGTGTGCTGGCATTTCACTCTCAGGTGAGCCAATTCATGGACAGATTTTTTTTTTTTAATTGTGGTAGAACACATATAACATAAAATGGATCCTCTTAACCATTTTCAAGTGTGCAATCTAGAAGTGTTAAATATATTCTCATTGTTGTGTAACCAATGTCCCGAATGTTTTCATTTTACAAAACTGAAGCTCTGTATCCCTTAAACAGTAACTTTTTTTTATTAGAAATTTTTAATGCACTTCATAATGTGATTCATTTTGACATGCTTTTCATTGTGACAATTTTCATATATGCAATTTGATAAGCATTATTCATATAGGTTACCCCTTACCCTCCTCTGTTTCCCCCCTCCCCCCTTCCCATCTAAGTTTCCCATCCAAGTCTTCTCTATCTTTTACTATATAGTATTTTTCTATATGTCCACTCTTCATCCCCCTCCCACCTGCCCCGGCTAGCCACTGTTCTGCCTTCTCTTTGGATGTATTCCACTGCTCTGAATACTTACTAGAAGTGAAACCACATAGTATTTGTCTTTTTGTGACTGGCTTATTTCACTTACTGTCCTTGAGGTCTCTCCATGTCCTAGCACACAATTCATAGACTTTAATGTGTGACCCATTAACCCAAAATTCCATTCTTAGGAATTGATCTAAGCACATCATTAAGTTAAATGAGAAATTTGTTGTTCTGTCAACAGAATGACAAAAATACTTCAATGCCTAATCTCAATTTTTAAAAAGTATTAGGAAGAATGAAAAATCCTGACAACATTTACAAACACTTTGTGGGGAAGTTCTAAAGTGCTCCTATTAAGATCATGCCTCCTGCTTTCTGCCTAAATTGAGTTCTGGCTATATAGAATAATCAACTGAGACATGAAAGTGAGTAAAAATGAGAGAGAATACTTCTTAGCTAGAGAAAGCCCAGTGGCCCCCACAAAATTCACTAGCTCTTCCATGAGGTGGTGGCCAAGTACATAATTGTAGACAGAAACTCAAAGTGTTCCCATAGAGCACCACAACCTCATATCTTCCTGTGAGGTTTAGAGCAAAATTTGCAGAGCCCACAGGGGGAAACCAGCTAATAGGTGATTTACTGATCATTGTCACTGTCGTGGTTAGATCCAACTTTGATTTGTCCTTCCTACTGCTGCAAGAAGCAGTGAAGCATAGGCTTGCCTGACCTGTGGGATGCAAGACCAGGTTTGGCTGTGAAAAGTCGGTCTCTGGGGATGGCCCAGCTGCAGGGAAGGCTCACTTCCTGGCTTGACTCTTAGGGGCCCTTGGGTTTCCAGAAGATGAAATAGCTGTCTTTCTAAACATTTGTGGCATTATGTGTTTTCTGTTCCTTATATTCTCTCATTTACATCCTCTGAATAGCTTATCACTGCTGAGCATCTAGTACATGTCTCAAGTATTTGGTCTGTCATGGGAATGTGCAACATTTGGTTGGTGTACCTAGACTGACTTCTAGGCATTCTAAACATGTGAAGATGGTGTTTTCTGGATAATATGATTTTTTTTTCATTTTATAGGAAGCATATCTTTATTATATTTGTATTATGTAACTGATCACAGAAAAATATTCAAATGATAGAGAAATTTATTTAAAAACAAAGAACCCCATACAATCGTACTTCCTAGAATTAGTCACTATTTACCTCTTAGTTTACATTCTTCTATGTATTTTTTTCATGCATATACTGTCACATTTAGATAGATCAATTTTTTCTAGTGCTTTTTGCCAGATAGTATTCTAAGGTACTTTATAAGTAATCATGTGCTTAATTCTTCAGGAGCTGTATACACACACACACACACACACACATACACACACACACACATATTGATATGGCTTTTAAAATCTCCAAATCATAGTCAACCTTTTTTTTTTTTGCCATCTGCATAAGTCACTATCTTCATAATAGTTGCAAAATACCCCATTGTATGGATTTACCTTAACATATTTAACCACTTTCATCTAGGCTACTACTTATTTTTTGATATTATAAGCAGTACTGAGATTACTATTACTGATGTTACTAGTACTGAGTGAGACTACACGTATACAATCATTTCAGCAGAGTTTCTGCATCAAAGTCAAGATACATTTTATAGTTGTTTTAATACTTCTAAGTTTTGCTCCCTGGAAAGTTATATCTATTTACATTCCCATCAACAATGTCTGAGTGGACTTTTTGCCACTCTCTTGAGCAAAAGATGCTCTCACTTTTTTTGGAATGAAGAAAATTATCTTAAGAAGCTGAAATAAGAAGACCATTTGGTAAAAGCCTGGCCTTCTTCACTGACACTACTGTAACCACCAATGCCCTTGGCATAGTTTTTAAAAAAGCCCTTAGGGTTGGGATCAAGTCCTCTCCTCTCAAAATACTTCTGCAGCCTCAATTTCCTCTCTATAAGTAAATCTGACATCCTCCAACACTAAAACGCTATTAAGTATGAATGATTTCTTCAGTTTGCACTGGCATTGGACCCTGTATAACTTGAGGGGTGTCCACACTTTTTGGTGACATCCTTCCTCTGGTCTTTCTTCTCTGTGTCACTCTTGCTGTTTGTCCTACCTATTGTGGGCAGAAGAGAAAAGCCAGATATGAGCTGAATTATCACTTTGTACCTCATAAATAGGGCTGGGATTTAGCTCAGTTGGTAGAGCACTGCATTGCAGTCTCTGAGGTCCCGAGTTCAATTCCCAGCACCGCAAAAATGGGAGAAAAACCTGGCAATCCACTCCCAAGGCAATCCCGAAACAGTCAGCCATTGAAAACCCAATGAGGGTCGCTATGAGTCGGATACTGACTCGAAGGCACCTAACAACAACAACAACAACCCTATAAATATGTACAATTAAAATAATAAAGAAAAAAGAAGAGCTAGATGTGGCTGGAGACAGAATTTTATAGCCTTTAGCACTTTGTCATTTCTGAGTAGCACTGGGACCATTGATTAAGAGTCTCTATAAATGTGTCACTTTGTGGTCGGTGAAGTAAGTCATTTTTCTGAATTAGTGATTGGGAGTTGGGACCATGAAGAGGTCACCCATGTCCTGCCATTAACTGGGATTCTCATATAAAATTACACTTTGAATAGATGGAATTAATTCAGTGATCTAAATTCCGTGGAAAAGAATATGATTGGAGCACCCCGTATCACATAATTTCTTTCCTTTGTTCTTTACGTCACCCTTTGTGGAGCACTTGCGATGGGTCCAGCATTGGGCTGTTTTAGTAACTGGGGGCACTAAGATGCAGATGCAGATGCTGACTCACAGCCTCAGGGGGAGCAATGCTCACATGTGGTATGACAGAGAGACACTCTGGGTTGTGATTGTGAGGAAAAAGATGATACCACCAGCATGACTCAGGGAGGACGTCCGAGAAGTGATACCATTTGCATTGATTTCCAGTCCCAGATTTTTCTGTAGGGAAAGGAAAGCAGACTGGGAAGGAATGAGTCATCCTAGTCAGCTGGACAGGGTGTTAATCTACCAGCATGTCTGCTGGGTTGCTGCAGTATTTAGTTCACAGTCTTTGGTGGATCTCTGCAAGGTAAGCTTCTGCAAGATCGCCTCAGTGACCAAGTGGTACCTCCTTAATGATCTTGGAGCTGTGACCCCAGCCAAGGAGAGCATAGGTGCCGGCTGCTGGTGGTGGATGATAATCATATCTGGGGATCAGCTGTGAAGTTGCTATGGTCCTTTGACCAGAACCCATCCTTGTGAGAGGATGTGTGGGCCAGGGTGGCTTGTTGAATTTAAATAATTCTCCAGGAGATTATTTGGAAATGAAGCTCAGGGAACAGTTGAAAAGTGAACAGTTTTGGCTAGACCAGCAGGATGGATTAGAAGCTACTGAACACAGGGACCTCATGGGGCACGCAAGAAGGAAAGAGCCTAGCCAGTTAAGAACGTATACCATTCTCTTAGGCCAGAGCACAGTTATCTCAAGAGAAGAGGTTTGGGTCTGCAACTAAAGGTAAAGACTGTACTTTGAAGACAGACTGTACTTTGAAGACAGACTGCTGAATGTGAATTCTGGCCCTTCCACTAACCAGAGATGTAGGCGGTGGGCAAATGCAGCGGTGAGTAGGGCATCTGTGCATGATCACTCTCAAAGACCATCAAAGGCAACACTTGGCACTACTCAGAAGGATGTAGACAGGAACTGCAGATTGCTAGCAGGTTAGGAGGCAGGTCTTTCCCCTCCATGGGAATTGTCTTTGCAGCAGTGTACACAGCAGTCCACAGCCATTGGGTGCTACCAACACCCAAAATAACAGCTTATGTGTGAGGAAACACAACTCCAATGGGCAGGTATACAAATCACTGTAGCTTAAAAGCCACATAGCCACGGGAGCCCTTGTCTCTTGCAACAGCTCTGTGTGTGTGACTTGTAGAGTTCCCACAAGATTAGGCCCAATGTATAGTCACAGCTCTCAGAGACGCACAAGTTGACAGTGTTCTTAAGAGGTATTTGTACTTCATTTATGGTTCTTTCTAGTCCAGATGTAGTTAAACAATCAAGGGTCATTTTTACCATGAGCAATGTTGCTTAGTAACAGAGTAACTTTCTATCTTTATCAGGTTTCCAGGGGAACAGAGAAGGTTAACCCAAGGTCAAATTCATGTGCAAAAGTAGAAAAGGTTTCGTTAATCCTTTTCCAATAGTGTCACCTCACCTCTCAGAGATTCAGCTTGTTTATCTGCGAAGTAGCAGCAGGCCACCCTAGTCTTAATGAAGTTGTATGGGAAGCATTCTTTCTCATTTTTTCTAGCCCAGTCCAAATTATCATATCTTCTTGAATGCAGTCTGCACCCTTTCAACAGTTTTAGAGGGCTACAAAGTCAGATGCAGATTAGAATTGCATACATGTTGGATGTGTAGTGGAGAGGTGATTCTAATCTACATCTGATTTTGTAACCCTGTAAAACTGTTGAAAGGGTGCAGATTAGATTTGAAAATATATGGAATCTGCCCTTATTACGTCTCTTGGTTGTAGACATTTTGGTGAAGGGTAAGACTTATTGTCATTTCCTGATAGCTGGAGTTTGTTGATACTATGGGTGTCACAGGCTGGGATTTAGCTCTGGGATTTAGCTCAGTTGGTAGAGCGCTGCTGTGCAGTCTCTGAGGTCCCAAGTTCGATTCCCAGCACTGCAAAAATGGGAGAATGATGTGGCAATCCACTCCCGAGACAATCCTGAAATGATCAGCCATTGAAAATCCTTTGAGGGTTGCTATGAGTTGGACACGACTTGATGGCACACAACAGCAGTGGGTGTCACTTGCATAGCATGAGAAACCTACTATCTTCTGACCTTTCAGAACACTGTGTGGTCAGTTGGTTTGCTGCCTGTTAACAGGGCCCTTTCACCAGGGAGACAGCAGTGGCTAAGGCTCCTGCAGGAAGTCAGGTTTGGCTTGGAAGACATTCTTATGGCTTGCACTTCACACCCTAGTTTCCTTTTGTTCTAAACAAATTATTGACAGTGTCTAACTGAATAGATGAAAAGTCCCCAGACCTATGGTGGCTTACTCCAAAACAACACCCAAGCAGTAATATTTTTCCACTCTGGTATAGTATATGCAAATTGATGGTATGTGATTGAAGAGAGAACATATTTGGCATGGGTAGCTGTCCATCACATCTGAAGTATGGAATTCCAGTCCTATGATCTAGGGAGACCTTTCATTGTTTCTGAAAGTGTGATTCATGGGCCATCTATACCATCATCTCTGGAGGTAATGGCTACAAACACAAATCCCTAGGTTTACATAAGTACTCCTCCAATTCAGATTTCTGAGATTGAGCCCAGAAGTTTAGATTTTTACACTCATGTAGTTCTTTATGGCACTGAAGTTTGAGAACCTTTGTCCTAGTCTGCTTGGTTACTATTGAATGACAATTGCCCTTCAGTTCTTAATAAGTGCTTGATCATACATTGCTATATCAAATGGAAATAATGTAGTAAGATACCTAGACTAATATCTGGCAGGAACTCAGTAAATGGAGAACCATTGAAATTTATATATACATTTTACCATACTCATATTTAAATTTATTCTTAGAGCCAACAACCTGCAGTAAGTAGACTTACCTATTGTTGTTGTTAGGTGCCATGGAGTTGGTGTCCAACTCATAGAGACCCTATGTACAATGGGTGAAACACTATTTTTAGTGATTCCCTGCTATTCATTGGGTTTTTGATGGCTGATTGTTTTTTGGGAGTGGGCCGCTGGGTCCTTCTCCCAAGCCTACAGCACCTGGTGTTCCCAGGTGGTCTTTCATCTAAATACTAACCAGGCCCAACCCTGCTTAGATTCCAAGATCTGATAGGATTGGATGCCACAGTGGTACAGCTGCAGGCAGACTTACTTTAGTCTAAATATCTTGTTTTGGTTGTAAGGGAATGGCTTTTGATGCCATATTTAGGCTAGAGATATGCAAGATATCTCTAGGGAGAGATATACAAAGGGAGTATCCCTTTAGGAGCTAAAGATGATAGAGAGAATTCAAGGCCAGGAGGTGCTCTGAGAGGGGAGTCACCTCACCCTCACCCTAGATGGAGAATTATCTTTTTCTACTCTTCTTACTTGAAGAGTGTGGTGTTTCTTTATGCATGTAGCAGCACTATCATGTTCAGAGGAAGGGTAAGGACTACCTAGAGCGGAACCTGAGTGACCCTAACTTTTGTTCTTAATATCTAACATTAAATTAAAGCCTAACATGAAGAAGAAAGAAACTGTATCTGGTATGGTCTCTCTGGCTGCCTTGGGGACCATTTTTCTCATCTACTGCATAATTCAGAAAAGCTTCAGGAGGAGGAGATGGAAAAATCCTTCTAATGTGTAAAACTAATAACCCTTAATGCTAAAGCCATCCTTTTTCCACAGAGAAGAATGAGAAGGACATTACCTTGTTTGCTTTTCTCTAAATATGGATGCATTTTAAAACTAATGTGTGAGTTCATGGTTCTGCCAAATACCCTTTCTCTAAAATACAATAAACGTGGCATTTTGGAATAGGAAGAATGAGTGGAGAAAAGGGGGAAGAAAATAAATCATTTAGAAAGATGAAATATCTATTTGATTAGTCTTGTGTCAGGAATAGAAAATGACTGGTTGATGTTCTTCCGATCTTCAGGTGATAAATCTCAGCACTTCTCTTGCTTCCATCTGTTATGTGGAAAGCATCGCCCATACATGAATTCAATTTCATTTCAAGGATCATCGGCAGGGGAAAGTATTTACGTTCCTGGGTCCTCTTGCAGTCATTTTTATACCCCTGTCATCTGTACTCAGGGCTTGGCTTAGTCATTTATTTGAATCTTCTTCTTAGAAAAATATTTTTCTTCCCTAAAGTTAGGTATTTGACAGTATTCACCAGCATTTGAAGATAAATACATTTTGGAATACATGAAATTAACTTTCCTGTGAGCCTGTAGGGCCTGTATTCATAATGCAAGGTGCAGGAAGAAATGCTGGTCAAAATGAGGTGGGAGCACCTGAGCTATAAAACTTGACATTCCACATCACAGCAACAACTTTCTGATGACTTTCTTGTGAACACACATTTGGCAACTTCTCTGTTCCAAGGATGCAGTATCTTAGGCGGAAATGAACCTAACAGATAAAGATGGCTGTTTTAAGGTGCAGCTTGCTTTCATGACTATGTGAGTGTGTGCCTTGCTAGAACACCAACACACAGCCCATATGCCAGGGAATGAACTTCTCCCTAGGAAGAAAGAGAGGAGAGGTCATAGGAAGTATATTTGTCTCCAAGATAATGGTCACACCATATCTACTTTGCAGTAAGAATGACACATGGCCCCTCTTCAGGTGTTGTTCCCTGTAGATGAATAGTTATGTTGCAGATGGTCTGTGCCAAGGCACTGTGGAAACAATTCACATTCTTAGTGTCATGGGGTTTTGCAGCCGTAGCCCTGTGGCATCTGTTCCAGTCAGATCTTGGAAGCTAAACAGGGTCAGGTCTGGTCAGTACTTGGATGGGAGATGGCCTGGGAACATCAGGTGCTGTAGGGTTGGGAGAAGGACCCAGCAACCCACTCCCAAAAAACAATCTGCCATTAAAAACCCTATAAATAGCAGCAAAGCACTAATAATAGTGTTTTGCCTGTTGCATATAGGGTCACTATGAGTTGGACACCTACTCGACAGCACCTAGCAACAAGTGTCATAGAAGTTCCTGCCATGGTCCCTCAGCAGGGGCCATGATGACTCTTGTGACTGGCAAGGCTCCCCAAACTTTGTGGACAATGAACGGATACCAATTACTATAGAAACCACTGGTTTAGCCTACCTTCTGCATGAGAACAAGGATAGAGCATGTATCTTAACACTGAGTGCTCCCATTGCCTTTGCTTATAATGGGAGAATCACAGCATTTTCCTGAAATGAAAACTGGAGCAGAAAATCAGTGACCTATAGTAACTCACCTTGGGAAAAGCAAAACTTAAAAAAGTCCTTAGGCTCAGGACAGCCTAGGACAGTGAGTCTCTGCTGCCCCCTGCTGCCCAGGTTTTGTGTTGGCATTGCATCTCCTAGCCTGACATTCTCCGGGCTCTCTGTAGGAAAGATAATGACTTGCAGATTGTCTAACTGTTCTCTTCCAGACAGGGCCTCCCCACATTTGTTTCCTCAGTTTTGGAGAATGATTGTGGACCGGAGGAAACCCACAATGTAGATGTGATCAGGTTCATGTGGAAAAACTTTCTCTCGAGCGGTGAGGAACTGACAGCAGGCCGGAGCTAGACTTGGTCTTTGCGAGGCTATCCACCCCGTCACTTTGGTGGGCAGCCAAGCTGGTAGATTCAAGGGTCAGGTTTATCCTTAAAGAAAAATGATCTTTGAAGGCAGTAGTTGATTTTCGCTCTGAGAAAATTATGCTAGATTTGGCTCCATTTTTATAGGCAAATAATTCCAAACCAGGCTGTGTAGTATAGAGTAAATGATTCCCTCTCTTCTTTATTATACACACACATACTCCATCCTTCACGTACTCCTCTGTCCAAGGTCATTTATTGAGTGCTTCCTAAGTGTTAAGCATCATGGCAGCCATTGAATATTCAAGTAAAAAAAATCAGGGATGATCCCTGCCCTCATGAAACTCATAGTCTGATGGAAGACACAGATAATGAACAAGATACAAATTATACTATTATATTTTGTGATAATCTCTCTTATAGAAAAACTCAGGTGCTATGAAGGAACTTAGGTTTCTGGATTAGGTAGAGCCTCATCAGAGTAGACCCACAAAACTTGCAAGGGTCCTTTTTGTTCAGTTTACCCATTTTCCCACACAGTGGTTAACAATACAGGGTGTTTTAGGAAATAGATTAATGGAAAGAAACCAATTCTCTTGTAGAAATGAGCATCTGTACCCCAGGCCAGTTTTTTCTTCTCTGGCCACAAACAGCAAAACTAAAAATCACAGGGAGGCAAACTTGGCTCTGTAGCAAGAAAAACAGAACTGACGCCCATTTGTCTTTGCAGAGTTGAACAAGATCTCTTGGGAGTAGGAAGTTCCCTAACCCCAGACATATTCAATCAGAGGCTGGATCATGCCTTTCTTGGGATGCTGTATGTAGTTTCGGACATTAGCAGGTATATTAGAATAGATATTCTCTAAGATGCTCTCAAACCTAGGATTTGATTATCCCAGGCAAAGGGTGGGGTCAATGTGATCATAGCAGGTTCTGGAAAGGTCTCCTCTACCTAAATAATGCCACATATTCCCCCACAATTTCCTAGCCCTACCTTTAAAGGTATTCATTGCTTCCAAAAATGTGCTTTATTCTCAGTGCTGCTATTTATAGTCTACAGTTCATTTTTGTGCTAAAAAATTACATCTTATGCAGATAATGCCGGTGTATCATTTACGATGACTTCTTTCCTCTCATTCACATACATGAGAGAGTTTCTCCCTCAACTTCGGATAAATTATCTTGCACTGGCCAAATTCTTGCTCCAAGACCCTCAAAGCGGCTATGAGGAAGGATTCCTGCCATGGAGAAGAAATCATAGCCACTTTGGGAGAAGATATGAATGGTGGTTTGAACCGTTTAACACTTGGTTTCATTTCCCTGCTCTCTTCTAGGGCCAGATATACAAATCTTCAGGCGATTTCACCCAGAATTCTATTTTCAAACATTATTTTCCATACAATGCAATAGGGGGCAGTATTCATTAAGGAAAACCAGCGACTGAGCCTGTGGAAAAGCAAGTCATTTAGACCTTATGGGGAAGAAATGAGACCTTATTTTCAAAGATTTCTGTGCACTGGAAAATTCCCTCATTCTTTCCTGTCGTTGATGTATGAGTGAGGCTATGGCCTTCGGTCATAGCTTTTCTTAGGGGCCAGGATTACCTTGGGTTATGTTAAGTGCATCTGTCAAAACCTGTGAGTACCCAGGAGGGATAGTGACTTATCTACACAGGACATGTGTACAAGGGCAATGATTCTAACCCAGGTCACCTGACTCTAGGTTTGCTCTTTCAGCCAAGCTCTAAGCCATTTCAATCTCAAGCCCTCTAACAAAAGTGTTGTTTACTTCTCCTAGGCAACCCAGGCTTTTCTTGTGGTGGTGGATGAGATCCAAGACAAGGGGTTGTAGTGTGCAAGGGTGGTGGAGGCCTAACCTCTAAAAAGGGACTTTAGTTCTCATCTTTATTCTGCAGGCCAAAGCTGGTCACCTGGCATGCCCACATTCATGAGGTTGGGAAAGAGCTGTTTTGCCATCAATCTACACAATAAATAAATTAAACAGGGCAACTATGTGTTAATGGATTGGTGTCATTTGTCAAGATAGTCTGTTTTCCCTGCAGTTGCGTGGATGTGAGAATACTCCAAGCATTTCCTATAAGTGTGATGGCAGGGAGAACTGTGAGTGACCGAAGCATCCTTGGTTACCCTAGTCCCCCAGAAGCAAGCAGGCCAGTGAGGGGACAAAGCTACCCCTGAGAGCAACAGTCTATAAAGAGATCCAGCTCTGCATAACCCTGTTCCCCAGCCTTATGGTCCTCGGTCTTCCTGTACCAGATACCCTGGCTTTGTCTTGCACCCCTATTGGCAGCTGTTAGTTGTCTGAATATACGACATGGTTCAGGACACCTGGGGTCTGGTCCCAGGAGCTCCACTTGATGGCTCCATGACTTGAGATCATTTATCTCCCTGAATTTCAAGTACCTTTGTATAAAGTGGAAATGAGAATTGCACCAACCACATGCAGTTATTAATGAGGAAGACATGAGGTGAACCATGTGAGTCATGTATGTAATATTTGTTGAATCAATAGAGTGCACAAAGTCATGAATGACTGCAAGGGACCAAGCAACCCCAGCATCTGACCTAAGAATGCCAGAGAGCCAGTTCTGCCCTCCTGGTCACTTGCCTCGGGTTCAAGTCTAAAGCTCCTGTGTGAGCATGTCTTGTCACTTAGCCTCATCTCTCTCGGATAAACAAGAGTAAAGGATAGTTTTGAAAATCAGAGGACCTAAAAACACAAAATGTATCTTTACCAGGAAAATACTATCAGATGAACATTTGTCATGACTCAATAAATAGCCACCTGATTACCTTGTTGTTGTTGTTAGGTGCCGTCGAGTTGGTATCCGACTCATAACGATCCTCATAGAGTTTTCAATGGCTGACTGTTTCGGGGTGGCCTTTAGAGTAGATTGCCAGGTCCTTCTCCCATTTTTGTGGTGCTGGGAATTTAACTCGGGACCTCAGACTGCAGCGCAGCGCTCTATCAACTGAGCTAAATCCCAGCCCCCTGGTTACCTTATGCTACTGGAATCTTAGAAATGGAACCTATTGATCTTGAAATCTCCCCACTGCCACTCACTGAGGGAAGGGGAGTTTAAGACAAAAGTATTAAGTGAGACAAACAATCATTGGGAGAGGTGTTTATTTGGTTGTCTTTTTTTTTTTTTTTTTTTTTTTTTTTGAGAAATTGGCTAATGTAGAGGAAAGAAGATACATCATTCCATATTTTTATTCTTTTTTCTTTTCTTTTCTTTTTTTTTTTTTTGGCACTGGGGGAATTGAACACAGGGCATGATACTGGCAAATTGTACCCTTAGCCCCTACCACTTTTCTTTATTTTGGGACCATGTCTTACTAAGTTAAGGAGGCTCCCTCTGGCCTTGAACTCATGATTCTTCTGCCTCAGCCTCCCGAGTCGTTGGGATTATAGTAGGCATGCTCCATGGCACTTGGCTTCTGCAGAGTTTTAAACTAAAGAAAAAATTAGTCAACTTAATTAGACTTCTCTAAAAAGGTCATAATTGATTTTTCCACAGTAATTTAGAAGAAAAGGCTGTTCAATAAAGGATCTTTTGCTGACTGTGATTTTCTTTTTCTCTTCTTTCTTTTTTAATCATTCTTCAGTCTGGGCTCTCTGATTATCTTAGTGCATTGAGATCCTAAATTTAAAACAACCTGCTGTCTTGTTCCCAGGAGTAGGTAACCAAAGTGTCTTTGGACAGATTAAAGACATTGTAGCTAAACTAACAAAGTTGTCCAAGGAAGGGGGCGGGCCTATTCTATGCCCCCTTCTGTCTGAGCATGCCAAGATGTCATGGCTCTGTCCTTGGGGTGTTGGTCATCATTAGTGGCTCTGTCTTGGCAACCGAAATGGCCTTTGCTGCCTGGAAACTGATCAGAACTGTTTAATCTCATTAAGGAGCCCCTCAGATCACCCTCTGGCTTGAAACACTTCAGAAATCATCAAACAGCCAAGGTAGAAGCTGACTGCCTTGAAGTCTTTCCAAAGGCTTTGGCATATGTGCCTTTTGGATGAGCTTAACTAAACAGAGAGCTTTTGAGGTATGCAGTGGGGCCGGAGGAGTGTTCCAGGCACTGGGAACAAAACTGGGGAGGGGGCTCTTCATGGCCCACATTCACTGTCTCACTGCCCCTTCTCTCTGAAACTCTTCCTCATTCTCCCTCTCCATCTGCTGTAGGGACTTCCTAGCCCCAGGAGAGATAGTGTTTTCAGACAGCTGTTCGTCTTTAATCAATAACCTATGACCTCCACATCCTCTGGTCAGCACTGTCCAATGGAACTTTCTGTAGTGGTAGAAATCTTCTCCACCTGTGCTAACATGGCAGCCCCTAATTGCATGCGGCTATTAAGCACCCGAAATATGGTTAGTGTGTATGAACTAAATTTTTAATATATTAAGTCTCAATTTTCTTAAATGTCTCCTATAGGCTCATATGTTTGAGTGCATGGTCCCCAGATGGTGGCACTATTTTGGGAAGTTGTAGAACCTTTGAGAGGTGGGGCCTGGCTGGCAGAAGTAGGTCTTGGTGGGCAAGTGTTTAAAGGTCATACCTGGCCTCTAGTTTCAACTTCAATCTCTGCTTCCTCATCTACTGTGTTGTGAACAGCCTCCACCTCATGCACCTACTGTCATAGACTGTTGCTCAGCCATGCTTTCCCTGCCATGGTGGACTAATCCTCTGAAATAAAATATACAAAAATAAACTTTTCCTTCCTTAAATTATTTCTGTCAGGTCTTTTGGTCACAGGAAACAAAAGTAACTACTAGGGAAAATTGGTACCAACGAAATAGGATTGTGCTGTGAGTAAACTTGACCATGTGGTTCTTAGGCCTTTGGAACTGGTTTGTGGGAGGGATTTGGAAAAGTTTGGAGATACAGGTGAAAGAAGTCCCAGAATGCTATAAGCAGAGGCTTAATCAATGATTCTACTGGGAGTTCAGAAGACCAGAGCACTGACAAAAATGCAGACAGTAAAGACATTTCAGATGGGAATGAGGATCCTATTAGGAAGTGGATGACAGGCCATCCATGTTACATTCTGGCAAAGAATTTGTGTACTTTTTGGCTGTGATTAGAAACTTTACCTGAGGCAGAATTCAAAAGTAATCAATTAACTAATTTGGCAGGAAATTTCAAGTCAGCATAACATTCAGGCTGTGGCATGATTATAACGGACTGCTTTTAGTCAGATTTAATGTGAGAATTAAGAGCAAAAGAATTTGAAAAATGTCTCTGGCCAAAAAAGGAACGAGTTGAAAATGGCAGACAAAAGGGTTATCATTGTTAATAGAGATTACTGTCCTTGAAGAGAAGTGGAGCACTTTGCAGTGGGACAATAGAAAGGATTTCAAGAAATAGCAAGATATCACCCATCACAGGTTCTAGGGTTTAAAACCACAAACTCAATTGAAAGACTTTCCTTTTTGATATGATGAAAATGTTTTATAATGAGATTGTGCTCATACGATTCTGTGAATATACTAAAAATCATTTAATATACTAAAATTTCCATAATTTAAATGTATGATTTTATACCATGTGAATTCTATCTTAACAAAGTGGTTTAAAAATGGCTTTTTGTTCTTTCCATAGTGTGGTAGATATTCTGGCCCTAGTTTTTCTCCTATCCAGCAGGGTTAATAATGAAGTGCGTCCCCATTCATAGTTTCCCCTTAATGAAGAGAGAGCATTGTGTTGGCCTCAAAGATAGTAAAGAAGAGAATTTCTGGTTCTCTTTTCCCTATATCAGTTTAACTTTAATCCAGTTCAGATGGAATGGTCTCCAGGATAGGAAGCACATTCTCTTTCCAGTTGCAGAAACTGCTCTGTTCCCAGAGCATCCCCCACAATAAATGGATATTGAGCATATAACTGACCACCTGCCTCATCTATACCTTCAGGAACCACAGCATAGAGAGCCTCCTGTACCTGGCTTAGGATTGAGGGCTGACACGTTTATCATTTGGCCCTCAATGCAGATAAACATAGAGTATAACTTTCATTGGTCAATTGAGAAAATAGCTTTTCATATCCTCAGAGAGCAAAGATTATGGAAGAGGAAGGAAAATCTTAGCAGGAGATTTCTGGCTATAAAACATCTCATAGTTTTTTGTGGTTTCTGGGTGAGGGTTCTGTGGAACCTCTCTAGGAAGCACATTTCTTCAAGAATAGTCTTTAGTTGGTCTTTTTCTTCTACTTCTCAAATGGTCTTTTTTGAAGACAGACTGCAAATTGGTGACATCGAGGAGGCATTAGTTACCATCCTCCTCATTCTCCTTGTGATAAAGCCTTATGTATGTATCAAAAGCAGATAGTATAAATTCTGCTCCAATAAATAACTTTAGAGTCTACTTTTAAGGTAGATGAAGTGGTGGTCTGTGAACAGAAAGTGATATGGTAACAATAACAATAGAGATAATGGTAATAGCAGTTTCTAATTACTGAGTTATTCTTATTTGCCTGAGTGCTTTAGGCACTTTGCATAAATAGGCTCATGAAGTCTCCCTTGTCACTAACAGGAAGTATCAGTAGATTCCTCTGATTTTAAAGACAGAGAAACTGAGGTTCAGAGTGGTTATAACCAACCTACAAAATGCAACTGGAAAGGGCCGTAGTTGAGATTTAATCAAAGATCTGCATGCTTCCAAAGCTGGTTTCGTTGAACCTACTGTATTATTGTCAACCTGGTTTTCACTAGATTCACTAATGATGGAGCCACTCTTTTGTGTCAGGTACCGTACACATTGCTGGGGATACAGCTATGAACAGAACTAATAAATGCTAGATGATGTTCCAGGCATTCAGAGCCATAAAAATTCAGAGAAATAAAAGTACTTGCTTCAAGACAGGAGGATGGGAATGGAGTTCTTGCAGAATTAGGGCTCGTGGGAAGACTATGAACTGAACTACATTAGGGTCAATCTAAGCTCGGAAGAGCTCTGAAAATTTGTTTCCTTTGTTTCTTTTTCTTTTCTTTTTTTTTTTTTTGACAGTATGTTACTATGCAGCCCAGTATGAAGATCCTCCTTCCTCAGCCACTGAGATTAAAGGTATGTACCACCATGCCCAGCTTGCTGTTTTCTGACATATCAACATTTTAGAGAACACCACATGTGAATTTGGCTCAGTGGGTAGAGCACTGCACTGCAGTTTCTGAGGTCCCGAGTTCAATTCCCAGCACTGCAAAAATGGGAGAAGGGCCTGGCAATCCACTCCCAAGGCAATCCCAAAACAGTAAGCCATTGAAAACCCTATGAGGGTTGCTATGAGTCGGATACCGACTCGACGACACCTAACAACAACAACAACAAACATGTGAAAAGATCATAGTGAGTTTTCTTGTTTTTTGTTTATTTGTTTTTGTTTGATTTTGTTCATCTGTGGTAGAGAAAGGGTACTGGGGAATCAAACCCAGGGCCTTGTATATGCTGTGCATGCGCTCAACCACTAGGCTACACCCCAGTCCAAGATCATGAAAATTTGAATTCATTGTTGTGGTTGATGTTATCACTTCTTCCATCACGCGTTCTTATAAAAGTAACACGTAATTCCCATCTCATTGTATTTCACAATTTCATCATTTTGCTGACATATTTGTTTGTTTTGAATTCCGTAAGAGCAAGATCAGGGCTCAGCAAGTAATTTGTGAACTGGAAGCAACTGTAATCAATTCTATTGGACATATGGTCCCTGAATTCCCAGTGTGTGCCAGACAATGTGCTTGGAACAGTGGGACAGGTCATGCTACACTGAGCAGGACACTGCTGCTGCTCTGTAGAGCATGCAGTCTAGTGAGGGAAATAGTTACCTGAAATATCTTATGATGAGTGTCTGTCAGATGCTCTGGAAGGATCATCCAGTCTAATCTTGGAGGAATCAAGGTAGCATCCCTCAAGAAGTGCCATCTAAGCTGAAAGTGAATTAACCATGTAGAAGTAGGAAACAGTGTTTTTTCTAGACAAGGGAATAACATGTTGAAAAAATGGTCAGAGTTGCCCAGTGTGGTGGCACACTCCTGTAATCCTAGCACTTCAGAGGCAGGGAGTTGATGCAAATTTAAGGCCAGCCTGGTCTACAGAGTGAGTTCCAGGCCAGCCTGGGCTGCACAGCAAGATCCTGTCTTCAAAAAACAAAAACAAAAAAAGAAACGTGGTGAAAGGGAGAATTATGAGATGTGGAGGAAATGGAAGTTGAGCGCGTGTGTGTGCATGTGTCTATCTGAAGTAGGTACAGTGACTTTCTCAGTTCTACTCAGTAATCCCATGAAGGCAAGAAGCATGCCTGTTGTGTTGGAAGAATTGTGAAGACAGTGGCCAAAAGGGGATTTGGAAGCTCCTTAGCATTTCACTTCTCACCTCACTGAGAACTCTTGATCAGTTTTAAATTGGCCTTGGACATTGGATGACCTGGTGTGCCCACATAGGCCAGTCAGACAGAAGTCAATTTCCTAGTGCTCTGAAAATGTCCTAGCCTTGGAGGCAGACCTGCAGCTGGGTGAGACTTGTGAAATTCTGCCTGAGGAGTGTGGCTAACTTGGTAGGTGAATGCCAGAAGGAAGAGTCCTTCTTGATTCAGTGACTGGTTTATGTGTAGACACAGAGACCTGACAGAGCTCTGTGGTGATGAAATCCTGGGCCGTCTCAGTCCCAGTAAATTTCATTATCTGTTAGCATAAGGCCGCTCTCCACCTCCTCCGTGAGCATGAGTGGAAACCACTGCTGTGGCCATCCTGATAGGTAGGTGACTTGGAGGGATTTTATCACTGGATTTCTGCCAGATCAGCTCATGACTGAATAGCTTTTTTAGGTGCTTATAACTTTTAAGCAAAATGTCTATGTTTGGTAGTAGTTCTACAACTTTATCTCATTAAATAAAGATTAGCAAACTGTCAAAAGTAAGAAAATCTAGGGCCAAGATTTTAAAATAGGAAAAATGTAATGGAATTTATATTTGGACTCTTAGAGATGTTTGTCCCTCTTGCAGAATAAGTGCAAAAAAATAATAGTTGAGTCGAACATGGGGCGCATGCCTGTAATCCCAGTGATTTAGAAGGCAGAGGCAGGAGGATAGCATGTCTGAGGCCAGAGGCAGCCTGCATAACTTATCAAGACCCCATCTCAAGATAAAAAGTAAGAGGCTGAGGGTGTAGCTCATTGGTAGAGTGCTTGCAAAGGATTCATGAAGCCCTAGGTTCAGCCCCTAGTACCATCAAGCAAAAAATTTGTATGTTTTTGTACCTGTTGAAAAGGGCTGCTCTTCTTTCAAATGCAAATGTTTAGATTCTACTTAAAAACATTTGGACTTTGAAATCTGTGCTGCTTGTTACTAAAATGTTAAATAATTGAAACAGAAAAAATGTGTTTAAAGGTAATATTTTATGTTATTATTTATTTTTACAATACCAAGAGGTTGAACCTAGGGCCTCATACATGCTAAGCAAGTACTCTATGACTGAGCTGCACCCCAGCCTCTTTCTCATTTTTTTATTTTTTGAGACAAGGTGTCAAGTTGCACAGGCAGTCTTTGAACTAGAAATCCCTAACCTCTTGCCTCAGCCTCTTGAGTTTCTGGGATTACAGGTGTGTGCCTGTACGCACTACACCTGGTTTAAATTTATTTATTTATATTTTTGGCACTTGAAGGTTGAACCCAGGACCTCACGTACGCTTTGCAAGTGCTCTACCTCTGAGGTGCACCCTAGCCTGGTTTTCAGTTTTTATTTTGAGACAGGGTCTTGCTAAATTACATAGGCTGCCTCTGGCCTTGAACTTGGCAATACTCCTGCCTCTGCCTCCCAAATCGCTGGGATTACAGATGTGCACCACCATGCCCAGCTTAATTGTAATACTTTAGAATGCTTGACTCCCCTTATTCACCTCCATGAGACTGGCCGCTTCTGATCTTTGTGTCCCCATAACCTGACATAATGGGAGAAGGACCTGGCAATCCACTCCCAAGGCAATCCCGAAAACAGTCAGCCATTGAAAACCCGATGAGGTTTGCCATGAGTCGGATACCGACTCGACAGCACCTAACAACCTGACATAAACATGCTTTATGTGAGTGAATGTATCCTTCAGGTATTTCAAATGACCATTGTCATGAAAACTGTTCTTTAGTTTAACTGAAAACCCTCACCCTTGGGAACATGTCTTTCCGTGGGACAGACATGTTGGCAACATGTTTCTTCCAACTCTGGAATAAATTCCTTAGGGACTCACCCTGTTTCTTATTCTCTTCTGAACCTGGCCAGTGCCTCCAAGGAACAGCATTTCCTACACTTTGCTCACTCAGCATGTTGCTTAGATTTACTTCTATGAGCAGGAAACTTATTGGCAACTCAGAGAGAAACTAGATTACACAGAGACTTCCAGTGCATAGTTTTACTAACAGCAGGGACAGGACATGTAATCTGAGTTGTCCAAGGGAACCCATGCATTCCTGGCTGCTATTTTAAGACTCTCCTTCTAAACTGATACCCGCCAGGTTTATTTGGTTTAACTCCTACTCTGGGAATTTGGCTTGTTTCTGTGCATCGGGGTTGTCATGAAAGCAGCTCCTCCAGGACTCTGGCCGGACAGCTGCAGAATAGCTGGCATTTTTCTTTCCTTTACTCTGTATTGACAGCAGGTTTGAATCACTCAGCCTTGTTTTGTGTAACATAACCAGGCCAGAAATCATTTGAAAAACATTTAGGATGCCTAATTGGATCTTGTTTTCAATGAAAGGGAGGTATTGCCTGGTACATTGTGTATTTTTGTGTTTGGGGCTTTATTAAGAACATAAAAAGGCCTCAGACTTCTGCCGCTCCTATTTCCTGCTGATTAACATGGAAGTGGGGGAGCCTTTCCCAAAAGGAATATCTCGTCAGGCTGCCATGTCCACCCACGTGCTTAGACCTTCTCTTATAGAAATCTATAAGCTCTTTCCCTCACTGCTGGGCACTCTAGTTGGGTCTTCCTGTCAGCTGGGGCTCTGCCTGGCTTTCTGAAGCTCACATCAGCCCTGGAAGAGCTTTCCACCTTCATATAGAAAGAATCTAAAATTCTGCAAACTGAAGGCTACTTGTGAAACTTAGCCAGAACTGCCTGTGTGTTCCCCTGCCCAGTCATAAGCCAAGTTTGTGCAGTACCTTTGCCTGGCAGGGTGAGATTTCAAGACAGTCCCATCTCTGGAGCTCAATCTGGGACTAATTTGAAGAGTGACCTTGAGCAATAACTTGTGCCCTACTGGCCTGATTAATCCATCTCACTGGCTGACCTCAGGGTTTCCTTTCACTTCTATGACTTTGATCACACAGTAGTGATTCTCTTATGCCTTCCTTACTCTCCTAAAGGTATAGCATAGTCTCCAATAGCTGCTATTTCTCTGGATAAAATCTTTTCCTGTGGTTGTTGGGTGCCATCAAGTTGGGTCTGACTCGTGGTGACCCTCAGGGTTTTCAGTGGCTGCTTGTTCCGGGATTGCCTTGGGAGTGTACTGCCACATCCTTCTCCCATTTTTGTGGTGCTGGGCATTGAATTCCGGATCTCAGAGACTGCAGAGAGGTACTCTACCAACTGAGCTAAATCCCAGCCCCAAAACCTTTTCCAAGCAGAGTGAAAACAAGGGCCTAATCTATGGAAGGGCTGGGATTTAGCTCAGTTGGTAGAGCGCTGTGCTGCAGTCTCTGAGGTCCCAAGTTCAATTCCCAGCACCGTAAAAATGGGAGAAGGACCTGGCAATCAACTCCCAAGGCAATCCCGAAACAGTCGGCCACGGAAAACCCAATGAGGGTCACTATGAACCGGATACCAACTCGACGGCACCTAACAACAACAACAACAACAATCTGGAAATTATTAAGCTACATCAGTTGAGGACTACTTTAGCCGGAGATACCCTGGAGCCACCTTGTACCAGCTTATGAGAACCAAAGTTTCAGGAGTTTTTCCACCCTATTGATGTCATGTTGGTAGCTAGAAATCTGCCATGGTAGGAATATATACACCGCAGAAATAGGCAAAAACTATAAATCAGAACTCTTTTTTTCTTTAGAGAGTCACTTTTTAGGCATTTACCAATCCTCCATTGCCTTAATCCTTTGAGAGTCAAGTGAAATTATTTTCCAGCTTCCATGTGGAAGTGCCCTTCCTAATCTTCCTCAGTGTTTTTCCTTGCTTGTTTATTTTTGTTGGGATGAGAAGTCAGTTCCATTGCTATGGGTCACTGTTTATTCTTAGTCTCTGTTTTGTTGAACTTGAGCTTATAGGTCATGTATCTTCATCCTATGTGTGTATTTGCTCTTACCCACTGGAACTGCACTAACCCATTCTCTTCTCAGAATGACACAAGGCATTGGGTGTTGCAGACTATTTCTGAAAGTTTATAACTGTGCAGAGGAGTTACACTATTGCAATACCAACAGCTTAACATTATTATTGGATGTTTCTGTTCCTAAAAGTCCTTTCTGGCTTCCTTGCTACTTGGAATTTCTTTGTGGCCACTTTTGGCTTGTTTTTAAGATTTCAGCCGCCTCCTCTATGTTTCAGCCATCTCTCTCCTCTTCTTCCTTTACTTCTTATGCCAAGAACTTATTTTCTGTTCTCCTATCTCCTTCCAGACCATACCCCCAAAGCTTCCTCTCCCACATTTGGTAGCATATCTCAGGGATTTCCTGACCCAGGTAAGCTTCTAAGAGGAACTCTGGTACCAGCTGTTGTTAAAATTGTGTGTGTGTGTGTGTGTATGTGTGTGTCTGTTTCCAAAGCTTGGTAGCTAACTACCTCTAATCAATGATTCATTAGAATCTAAAGTCAATGCGGTTTCCCTATGCTAATCCAGTGTATTCATTTGGTATCCATCTATGGAATGCTGACTTTATTCCAGCCACTGTGCTTTGAAGGAGCTAATTTGATCATGGAGTCTACCAGGGGCTTAGTTTTCACTGGGACCCTGGGGAAGAATCCCTTGTCAGATGTTATCTGGTTTTCATAAAGAAGAGGATGACATCTGTTGAGAAGGAGAAAGTTGTGGTCAAGTGAACTTCCGTAAAATGGAACTTGGGATTCTTAATCACCATCTCTCCTCTGTCTTTGACCATTTGGAGGCTCTCTCATATGGCCTTCAAGATGCCTGTGAGCTGGCCTCATTTCTTGCTGTCCTTTACCTTCCCACCTGATGGTTCTGCCCTATTGAATAGGTTGCTGTTCCCAGGCCCTGGCTCCTATGCAGCTTTGATCAGCACTGTCTCCATTTGAACTGCTTCTCACTTCCCTCATTCTCCTTCTCGCTAAATTTCTTACTCATCTTTCATGCTTCATGTTCAGTTTGTTACCAGAAACCCTTCCCAGGCCTCTGGAGAGTGAGTTTAAAGCCCATGTCTGAGTTCCCACAGCACCAAATACAAATTCTCTGGTCCTCATACTCCTTCCTTCATGAACAAGGCCAGCACCTTCTGATAAGGGACTGAGTTTTATTCTCTTCTCTCTCTATTGCCATTGTAGAACTTGGTATACACAGGGATTTTAATATTAAAGTATTTGTCAAATGCTTTAGTAAATATTTATTATTTAATGATGGAGTAGATATATGAATGAACTATGGAGTGATTATTTATGTTCCAGACATTGGAGCCAGAGAGACATGATATATACCTGCCCTGTGACATTGGACAAACTACTTAATCTCCTCAAGCCTTAATTTTCTCATCAATATAAAGGAACTATAGCAATATCTAGTTTGTAGGATTATTGCAAAAAGTTAATTAAACAATTCAAGCAAAATACTTTTTAGAGAGCCTTTCTACAACATATGCTTAATAAATTATTGAATTGTCATTAGTAATTTAAATCACAAAAAGCAAATGATGAGGAAATAACCTTATATTTGTGGTGTGTACAGTAAAAAACAAACAAACAAAAAAACCCAAAACAAACAAACCAAACCAAACACCCAATGCTTCCAGCATTTAACTGGAAGACAAATTATCCTATTTCCAAATACCATCCAAAGCTATATCTATAATGGATAATAATTGGTACTAATGTTCAGGACTGTGACCAGGAGCATCATGTAGGGTTTTTAATTAGACTCAAGTTTACTAAGAAGAGAAATAGAATAACATGTTTTTGATAGGGAAAATAAAGCAAAAGCAATGTACATCAAAACATAATAGTTTTTGCTGCTGTTAACTGGCTTAAATAGAAAATAGAGCTAACTAGAACACCCCTTTTTAGTTGTTAATAGCTTTTCAAATTTATATCTTTTCACACTGTTAAGCTAATCTAATGATGTTTGTCTAACCTTTACCCCTACATTCACCCACGTAATCAAGCAACATTATTTTTGTGTCAGGTATTAGAGATTAATAAATGAATGTGACAGGACTGCTTGCCTCAAGGAACTAATATTTTTGGGCAAGATTTGCTAAACTTTCTCTTAAATGACCAGGTAGTAAATACTTTGGGCTTTGAAGGCCATAGGGTCTCTTTTGCAATGACTTGATTCCACCATTGTAGTGAGAAAGCAGCCAAAGGCAATAAGTAAGTAAATGAGCATGGCTATGTTTTAATGAAACTTCATTTACAAAAGCAGGCAAAGGGCTGGGTTTGACCTTTAGGCCCTGGTTTACTGCCTTGTGTAGGTAGGTTTATACCAGGCTATTAAGTACAAAGGGTTGTGATCTATGAGGAGCAGAGGATGGCAAGGTAAGAGGGTGACTTGGCCATGACCATCATAGGAAAAAAATGAGCAAGGGAAATAGGGGTGCTGTGAGAGGTAAAGGAGAACAGGTCAAAGGCAGGAAGAAGACATGCTGGTGTAACTAAGAGAGCAGCTGTGCTGGACTGGCAGCAATATGCCTGGATGCTTGCCAGGATCTTTCATCCTTCTGGAATATTCTCTTGGGCTGCTTCTCCCAACTTCTTGCTGTGAAGTTTGACTCTGTTCCACCCTAACACCTTGAACACAGAAGCCAACTTCCTTGCTGGTTTCCACCAGATACCCATTCACAGCAACTGCTTTTCTTTTCAATACGTTTTGTAGCAAGATATTGTCAGGTTGGGGTGTCATGGGGAATGAAACATGGCACACCATATGTCTTTTAACAATTCCCCTTTCCCCTTTCTTCTGCAAGATAGTTGCCATTGCCTAGGGCCTTGTGGCTTATCAAGGAATTCTACCATAGACAACTCACTCTCCCACCTCACTGAAATGCGTCGCTCTCCTTACTCTAACAAGGCTCCCTAGAAATATTCTCCTAATTTCTTCTCATCCCACGTTCACCTCACTCCATAGCCTTGGGCCCATCGATCTGTTAATTCTTACAAAGAAGCATCAAGCTGAGGTAATGGACTGTAGCCTCCACGTTGGACAGACCTGGGCTTGAATCTCACCTTTGCATTCTCCAACTGTGTGATATCAGGCCAATGTCTCAGCCTCCCTGTGCTGGAATTTTCTGTTCTATAGACTTGATAATGCCCTCTTCAGAAAGAGAACCTGGACCATCAAGTTCAGACCAAGTCAGTGTGGGACTAATGCTAGTTAGTCCTCTCTTTATTTGCTTCTTTGATCCCAAAGTAGGAGGATAAATTTGCCTATGGATCTCTGTTGCTCATTTAAATCTTTAGTACAAAATGTGACTCTAGAAAGAAAAAAATTTAGCCATTTACTTGGAACTAGTGGTGTCCTAATTGACAATTTGGAGTGACTGGGTCAGAAATCACTTTGATATTATTTGAAACCATCAACTTTTCTTTTGCCTTGTCACTCACATTTGGGAAAGAATGGAAGAGTGAAGAATGCAGGCCCGTTTTTTTCTAGCCCAGACTAGGAGGGGACTTGTAAGGAAGGACTCTTCATTGTGGAAACAAATTCAGTACATGCAACTGAATGAAAAGAGTGCATGCATGCTGGGTGTGTGGGGAAGAACAACATTTTGACTGAGTTACATGTCCCAGTATTCATTATGCTTGGATGGAATGGATGGGTCCCTGGAATTCCTGGTTGTCCTTAGTACCAGGAATGCATTTGGCTGACCAGATTTTTTACCCTGGTCCATGCAGAATCTATATATTTTGTTCTTCTGAGTTTGATTTTAATCACTGAGGGTAGGTGCCTGGATATTTCTTTTTTTTTCTTTTTTCTTTTTTTAATCACTTTGTAAAGAATAGTTCTAGAAGTTCCATGCCAGGGCAGTAAAAAAATGACTTCAATGACTTTGTTGACTCTCACTCACTGCCAGACTGAGTTAGGTAATCCCTTTTGTGATCCATAGTTCCACTAACATACCTGTGTTGGTCAGCTTTCCAATGTCATGAGAAAATCCCCGAGATAACCAACTTAAAGGAAGGGAATATTTATTTTCAGAAAATTCAATCTGTGGTCACTTGGCTCCGTTGTTTTGGGGCATACGGTGAAACAGAGCATCACAGCAGAGAGGCCCTGATGGAGTGGAGATGGAAGGGGCAGGGACAAGACAGAGCCACCAGGGACCCACTCCCTTCCACTAAGTCTCACTGCCTATGTTTCCATCCCCTCCAATAGCCCATCAAGTTATGAGGCCATCAGTAGATTAATCCATTGATGAGGTCAGAGCCCTTGTATTTCAGTTACTTCCCAAAAGCTTGCTGTATTGTGGACCAAGTCTTCAACACCTGAGTTTTGGAGGACATTTCAGATCTAAGCCATAACAGTACCTCTATACCCATGGCTTTCTGTTTTATTGTTTCTTTCTTTTTTTTTTTTGAGCAATACTTGAGGGTTGAACTGAGGGCCTCTCACACATACTTTACAAGTGCTCTCCCACTGGGCTGCACTCCTAGCCCATTTTTTATTTTTAATTTTGAGACAGGGTCTCACTAAGTTACACAGGCTGCCTCTGACCTCCAACTCACAAGCCTCCCACTTCCACCTCCTGATTTGCTGGGATGACAGGCACGAGTCACCGTGCCCAGCACCACTTTATTATTCCTTTTGCTTTATGGTCTGTCTCATCCATAAGACCTCTAACCCCTTGAAGGCAGACACCATACAGTCATTGTTATCTTTAGTACCTGGAACAAAAGAAATGTGTTGTGGGTGGGGGGAAGAAAAGAAGAGTTAGAGTCATGGGCAGGAGAGAGTGGATGAAGGAACTGTGTTGTAGTTTTAGGATTTCAAGGAGAAACATGGTCAAATGACTTTGAGCCTCAATCATCTCCCTGGTTGCTGTACATTTAGAATTCATTATTCAGGATGACAAAGATCTTCTAGAACAGCATTTAAGCTTAGGCACGTGTAAATTTGAACTAAAGTTCTGCACCAGTTTGTGAGTGAAGCAGGTTTCCACATTATATCTTACAGCCCTACGTGCGCATGAGGCACCCTGTGCGTCCTCATTCACCATCATTCATATGGAGAGCTGTTCGAGTCTCACAGAAACAGAGCAGATGTTGCCAGGAATGACTGAGTCATCACTCCAGACTGAGCTGTGTGCTAACTGGGCAGCCTCCAGTGAGTTTGGTGAGGTCAATGAGGCACATGGCCCAAAGCCTGCCTTGCACAGGACCCTGGCTCAGAGCAGGAACAAGAGAGAGTGCGCAAGTGATCTGCAGTTAGTCTGGGTGTGGGAGCTACCTGTAAACTCTGGGTGCTTGAATGCAAAGTGATGCATTCTCTCATCCTCTATAGAGTCAGGTCAGAAAGGGTTTGAGGGTGTCCCTTGTCTCACTCTGTTTATGAAAGATGACAGTACCACCAAAATTTAAGACAGCTATATTTTGTATTAAGAAAGCCCAATATTAGTTGAGGGGAATGGACACTTATTGGTATGCCAAAGTTCTTGCAGTTTGCAGTGTGCTTTCATGATATTGCCCATTTGTCTCTCATGGGGAAGGAAGAAAACTCTGTTCACCATCTCCGTTGAGCAGTCTACTGATTAAGAAAGGGGTGGACTTCATTGTTCAAATTCTTACTCTGACCCTTTCTAGCTGTGACCTTGGGCAAGTCAACATCCATGAGCTGTAGTCAATCTACTTCATAAAGTACTTGTGTGAAATAATGAGCTCATTATTTTAAGTGAATTTTGTTAAATGAAATTTTTAAAGATAGTACAGTGCTTGGCATATGGTGCCACTCAATAAATGGTACTTATTGGTGTTAATTTTATTTTTACTTATGAATAAACTGGAGCTTAGCCAAAGTAACTCAAGATTATTATGCTATTAAATTGAACCTGAACCCATCTAAGTTCTATGTTTGCATAATTCTAAAGGTGGCCTGAGTAGCACACAATAGGACAATTATCATAGCATTCTTTCCACCTCATCATGATTATATGATTTTTAGAAGATGTTTTAGCCTTGCAGAGAGTTACTAGGGTTTGTCTAAGTGAGTGCTCCCTTTCAAAAACTCACTCTACTGCCAGCTTGTCACAGCCAGGCCTGTTGCATAAAACAAAGCAGACACCTGGAGGAACTGCTTCCTGATTTGGGTGAGTAAAGCTGGTGAGCAATCTCTAAGGGCATTTCCTACCTCTGAGTGTTTCATTTTTCCAAAAGAAGAATTCTGTTTTTCCATTAAGAAGACAACTGTCAGGTAAAAAAGCTCAGAAGTCTGGTAGGGCGGTGTGTGGATCAGTAATATCCATAAAGCCCTGAAATTATTTGATCTATCTGATACCAAGTGTCTGCATACTTGGCAGAATGAGGATAAATGACTGCCTTTTTTCTTCTGCTCCTGCACATTTGGCATAACACAATCACAGATAGTGAATAATAGTCCAATTCAGCTCTCAGTTTCTGCATCGATTCCCCCCCTGAGAAATACAATAAGCTAGTTCTTTGGTTGGCTTCTGATTTTGATTGACAGAAAAAATAACAGCAGAAAGATTACATCTTGCCAGCATCCTAGATTTTGAAGAACAAAAACCATATTTAAATTATTGCTAAACTGTTTGACATTCCCATTTTAAAAAAGAACCTCCTGGAGGGAAAAAATTCTCTTTCCTCAGGGAAGGAGTTAAAGGTCAGCACATTACACTGTAGAGTATCTAAGCTATTAACAGAAGACCTGATGAAAATGCTGTTTTTTATACCAATGGAAGAGCATGAGCTTTGAGATTCCAATTCAGTGTCTCATCTGGAGGAAGGGTAGACTAGAAGTACAGCTGAAATGTGTGGACTTAGCAGTAAAGTTGCCTATTTCTGATCTCTTTGACCTTGAGTTTCTTTCTCAACCCCTGTGCCTTAGTCTCCACACTGGTAAAATGGGATAATTATTACTTACCTCACTGGATTTGTAATGTGAATGAAAAGAGTCAGTAGAGAAAAAGTGACACAAACACATGCTCCATAAGTGTTAATGTCTCTTAATGTCCAATGTTATTAATATTATGTATCTATCTCTATAGGTCTGGGGTTTAGCTCAGTTGACAGAGTGTTACTGTGTGTTCTGAGGCCCTGGATTTCATCCCCAGCACCACAAAAATGGGAAAAGAAAGTGGCAACCCACTTCCAAAACAATCCCAAAATAATCAGCCATTGAAAACCCTACATATGAGGGTCACTGTGAGTCAGACCCAACTCAATGGCACTTAACAACAATAATCAATCTGTATAATATAATACACACACACTATATATATATGTGCGTGTGTGCATATATATATATATATATATATATATATATATATATATACATACATACATATATATATGTTGTTACTAGGTGCCATTGAGTCAGATCCAACTCTTAGTGACCCTTATAAGGTTTTTAATGGCTGATTGTTTCAGAATTGCTTCAGGAGTGGATTGCCACGTCCTTCTCCCATATATTATATATGTAATATATGGAAACCTTTTGTCAAGTAGAATTTTATATGCAAAGAAACCTGCTCTAATAGATGTGGTGCAAAGAACATCAGGTTGGCCCAACTCTCCTTTCCCTGATAGCTGTGGACACTTCCTAGCCTCACTGCCACTTACTTGTCCCTAACCATGCTCCATGCATTTAGTGCTGTAATGGGTCCTTGCCTCTCTGCATCATAGGCCTACTCTGACAGATATTGCTTTACCAATTTTGGGGAATTTTTGGCCCAGTTTCATTAAGCAGGAAAATCAAAGGGAAGGGAAGCCACCTTGTTAATACAATTCTTCCATGTTTGCCTTCTCCTAAATCTTCTCTCCTCTAAGTCTCATGTCTTAGGCATTTCAGCCACTCCTCACTGACAGTGATTTAGGATCCTCTTCATTCTAGACCTTGTCGTGGGAGAGCTCCAGTTGCCCAGTGTAGTGTTGTAAGTCTTGAACTTTCCCATGCCTGGCTTCTAAACTTCAGGGTGTGCTACATCCCCTGGGGGTGCTGCTTAAAACTCCAGGTTAATGGGTGCCTTGCCAGACACTCCAATTTGGTGCATCTGAGGGAGGACATGGAAGCTATATTACTTAAACACCAGGGTCCCACATTCAGCAACAGCTGGAGCTCTACTGAATGTGTCACCTTGGCAAAATCATTACCTTCCCAAGGAAAAGAATGACTACCAGTAGCTCATCTCTCAGAAGCCTTTCTAGATCCCAGATTGTAAGACTGTTATTCTAGCTGTGGCCTGGGCTGTGAGCAGCTGGGTAAGATCCTCTCCTTCCTTGTTGTGAATGTCAGTTCTGTGTTAATATAGCTGTCAGTTCTGTGTTAATCCCATGTGGTTTTGAGATAGCCATGTCCCAGTGGTGAATCACAGTGAGCCTGTTGATGGCAATTTTTTCTTCATGTAGCTTTTTGGCTTTGCTGAGGAGCCTTATGTTTGTTGTTAGGTGCCATCGAGTTGAGTCCTACTCATAGCCACCCTTATAGGGTTTTCAATGGCTGGTTATTTCGCGATTGCTTTGGGAGTGAATTGCCACATCCTGATCCCATTTTTGCAGTGCTGGGGATCCAACCCTGGTCCTCAGAGAGTGCAGCACAGCCCTCTACCATCTGAGCCAAACCCCAATCCCATAAATAGCCTAATACTGTTTTTGCTTATATGTTGTTGTTGTTGTTGTTGTTGTAGTTAGGTGCCATCAAGTAGAGTCTGACTCATAGTGACCCTCATAGGGTTTTCAATGGCTGATTAGTTCGGGATTGTTTTTGGGAGTGGGCTGCCACATCCTTCTCCCAATTTTGTGGTACTGGGGGTCGAATCCAGGTCCTCAGAGAGTGCAGAGCAGGTGCTCTAACAACTGAGCTAAACCCCATCCCTGAGCCTTATATTAATCCTTTTGAAATAAAAGGGAGAAGGTATACATTGAGGGTATTTAATGCTCAAAAATGCATATCATGAAGGAATTCTACATTGTATTAAGAAGAAATAAGGGTGCATGTTCGTCCTTCTCCCTTGCCTTAGTTCCCCTGATTAGTGACCATTACCTGCTGGACACCTATCTTTTCCGATTTGAGTTGCACATCCATTGGTCCCCTTCATTAGGACAGTTTTTAACATCCTATAATAGACTTTTTCTTTAAGCTATCCCATAAAATCAGTTCTGTGGCAAAGATACATTTAGGAACCACACCATTATATTCTCTTTTTGGATAGTGCTAGCAAGCATATTAAAGGCTCTGAAGAGTCCTGTAGACAAGAAAGTGATTTGATGACTAGTCTTTGACTACTATTTAGCATTTTCCAAACTTATCTTACCATGGATCCCCTTCTCTCTGTTACTGCCTTTTGATATGTTGAGAAGAAAGCATCTTGGTTTAACACTGGCTTGGACGCCCCTATTGGGAGGAACCCTTCCTTTTTCCCAAGAGAAAGCAAGGGCATCAGGCCTGTGTGATAGAGGAGGAGGCCTGCAGAATTCCTTACCTAACTGTGCACAACCGTTTCGCTGTGCCAAAAAGCTGTTAGTTGTGGACAATGACCTCCTAAAAAAAATGGGATTTGCCCCCTGTAAAGTGTTTCTCATCTCTCTGTGAAATTTCATACATCCTTGAAAAAAAAGGAGAAGGTTTCCTACGGCCAATTTTGTCCTTTCTTATGGCCATATATGGTACAAGATAGAGAAATGGCTTGACCAATTAAAGCAAAAGTTTTCTCCTTCGGATTTTGAACAAATAAGTTCAAGAAAGAAAGGATATGTTTTGAGGATACTATGGTTTCAAGAAGTGAAAGATATAATGTGAGTGCTTTTTAAACATGTCTTCCTTCAGATGCTAGCACTTAAACAACTTGTGTCTATCCATACGAGTGGGAGGATTTTAAAATTTTGTGGAGGATACCTTTTGATGTAAGGGGGTGGGGAATGAAGGGGATAGAGAGATATTTTAAGAATTTATTCTCTTTTTAAAGTGTTATCACAACATTGAACATAAGCCAGACTTTATGGTAATCTTTCTAGCAATTTAACTTTTGTTTAGCTTTACCAGGTCTTTGTAGCATTAGTGGGATTTGGAAACACACCTTGTGAAACTGTTTGGAGAGAAGGTAGTGAAAACTACTAGGGAAAATGGTATTCTACTTATTTTCTGTTTTTTAGCTACTAGCAGGGAAGCAAATGACCTTGCTTGGTTTTATCCAAAACAAACTACTGGAAAAAAAAAAGGATTACCTTGTCACATATTAAAAAGAAACACAACTCTAATTTTTCCAGCTGTTGAGGGCCTCCTCTACTTTCTCTGGAGGGAAAAAGTCACCAGGGAAAGCTGGGAGATTCACGGCTTATGCAGGACAAGGAGCTTCAGTCTATTAGAAAAATGTGCTCTCCTGTTCTGTGCATTTATGTTTGGTTACATCATCATAAGATACTGGAGTATTTGTACATGACATTTTAAGTGACTCAATATAGCAAAGTTCCTAACATGCATTAAAGAAAATAGATTAAAATACATTTTAATAGATTAAAATCACCAAGATTTCCAGATATTTGAGTTCACTTAGCTTTAGAGAGGACTGGGGTTTAGCTCAGTTGGTAGAGTGTTGCTTCACACTCTCTGAGGACTCAGGCTCGGTCCCCAGCACCGCAAAAACAAGAGAAGGATGTGGCAATCCACTCCACTCCCCAAAGCATTCCTGAAAAACAATCAGCCATTTAAAACCCTATGAGGGTCACTATGAGTCAGACTCAACTCAGCGACACCTAACAACAACAAAGCTTTAGAGAGAACAACTGTGATGTACATGACTAGTCAGGAGGGGCAAGTCAGGTACGTCTGATTTTAATTTTGAACTATATGGAAGGATCCAGTACGTGTTATAGTTTTTGTTTGTTTATTGATTTTTTTTCCAACAACCATTTTTAGGCATCTAATAATAGTGCACCATTCTTCTGAGGTAAGTAAGCTAAGTCAGGGGCAACTACTAACCACAAAGCAGGGCAGCAAATGTCAGGAATTTGTGTTGTTGTTTAAATAATAGCAATCCCAATGGGCATAAAGTGATTCAATTGTGATTTGTGTGTGTGTGTGTGTGTGTGTGTGTGTGTGTGTGTGTGTGCGGTACTTGGTGGTTGAACCCAGGACCTCACGCATACTTTGCAAGGGCTATACTACTGGGCTGTACTCCAAGCCCATTAAAAATTTTTTTTATTGTGAATCAAGGTCTCACTAAGTTATGCAGGCTGCCTCTGGCCTGGAACTTGCAATTCTCCTGCCATCACCCCCTGTATCACTGGGATTATAGCCATGTGCCACCACACCTAGCTTTTACCAGTCATGATACTGATTTGTATTTCCTAATAACTAGTGATATTGAATGTCTTTCCATATTTTTATTGGCCAAATGTGTATCTTCCTTTTGAGAATTACCAATTCAAATCCTCTACCTGTTGTTGTTTTATGTTGCTGAATTATAAGAGCTCATTATATATTCTACATATTTGCTCTTTGTCAGATACATGATTTGGAAAAATTTCATCCTATTCCACAGGTTGCCTTTTCATTCTTTTCATTGTGTCCTTTGATGCTCAAAAGTTTTCAATCTGGAGGAAGTCCCATTTATGAAGCTTTTTCTTGTTGCCTGTGCTTTTGGTGTTGTATCTAAGAAATTATTGCCAAATCCACTGTTGTTAAGCTTTTCCCCCAGCTTTTCCTCTGTGAGTTTTATAGTTTAAATTCATATGTTAATGTCTTTGATTCATTTAGGTCTGATCATTCTGAGTTAATTTATGTATATGGTATAAGCTAAGAGTACAACTTTCTTTTTCTTTAAACATGTGAATATCCAGTTTTCCCACCACCATTTGCTGAAAAAAATCATCCTTTTCCACTGAATAATCATGGAACTCATACTGAAAGAGTTGATGGGATATGCAAAAGTTTAGTTCTGGGCTATTTAGGCATATGCAAAAGTACATTTCTGGGCTTTCTAGTCCAGTTCTTTGGTCTTTTTTATGTCTGTCTTGATGCCAATACTCCACTGTTTTGATTACTGAATCTTTGAGGTAAGTTTTGAAATCAGAAAGTGTGATACCTCTAACACTGTCTGTCTTTGACTATTCACAGTCCTTTGAGATTCCATATGAATTTTAGGGTGGATTTCTCTAATTTTGCAAAAGATATTATTAGGATTTTGATAGGATTTTCCTTAACAAAACAACTTTACAAAAACATTTGACTGTGTAGATCATACTCTTTTTTTCTTGCCTGGACATTATAGGAACTTGTGGAATTGTAGACACAGGAGAATGTGGGTCCACAGCCTACTCTATGCTTTCTTACTTTCCTGCCCAAACTCCATGGTCATTCTTGTGCCTCCTTTTCCTCCTTTCTGAACCCTCAAGGATCCTCCAAGCAGCAGCTAGAGAGAAAACTACCTCAGTTAGCTGAGTTGGTAGAGTGCCTTTCTGTGGTCTTTGAGGCCCTCAGTTCAATCCCCAGCACTGCAAAAATGGGAGAAGGACATGATAGCCCACTCCTGAAACAACCCCAAAACAATCAGCCATCAGAAGCCCTATAAAGGTTGCTATGAGTCAGATACGACTTGACAGCATCTAACAACAAACAACAAGCCTATATCTTAATATTGGACATTGATATAATAGGGCTGAGAAAGCTCCTTTGGCCAGCTCCAGAGCCCTGCAGAACCACCTATAAAGTGGGTCACATCCACATGCTCCTGTGGTCTGGTGGCTAAAAGGGTTATAAAGAAACTAACCTGAGCAATTCTGAAAACATACACTTAGGGTAATTCAACTGGTTTCAATTATCCTAACAAATTTGAATGCTCAAGATTGACGTGTTGACAAATTATAGGAAATTGCAAACATTTTCCCAGGCCCAATTATCAGTCAGTTCCCCATAGATTTTGGAGAGGATTTAGGCCAGAAACCTCCCTGGGGCAGGTTTAAAAATCATAGTAGCAATGACAGGAGCTGGGATCAGCCAGCCCAAGACACACTCTCCCTCTGTGCCTGTTGGCATCGGGACCAGACCACCAACGTCTCTCCAACTGAAAACCTGGGGACAGAAAGATCTGGGGCTGGTATTCACTCTTACAAAAGGAGAGAGGAAGAAATGCTTATTTATCTGTGTTACACAGTATTTTCATTTACAAAACATTTTGGTTCCTGTCAGAGAGGTTAAGCCTGGTTGCCAGAAAAACCAAACTTTTTCCCTCCCTACTGGAAGGTTAATGCTCTCTCTAAACCCTTAAAAAAAAAAAAAAAAAAAAAAAAAAAGAAAAGAAAGAAAGAAAGAAAAAGAAAAAAAAAGACTTTGCTTCAAAGGCATCCTGTCTGCAATGTTTCAAATGAGACTTTTCCTTCTTGTGGTGGTTTGTCAGTTGTTGGTGGATGAAACTTACTATAAGCTGGTCTTTTAGAACTCAGATGATCAGACTGCCCAGCAGGAAGCACAAGTGGGTTATAAAATCTGATTAGAGACTCTGCCAATGTAATTTTTTAGGTTAGATTAGCGTAGAATATGTCAGAGTCTATTGTACATAACCAGAGTATGTCTTAATATTTTTCAGTTTTGCATATGGATATGTGGATGTTTACTGGATGTGTATTGAATTGCAATGTACTATATCATTCTTACTTATGTTTAGTGGTCAAAAAATTATAAAAGCCATTATTTAACTTTTTTTTTTTTTTTTTTTTTTTGGTACTGGAAGGCTGAACCCAGGGCTTGCCCTGCACATACTTTGTAAGCGCTCTATGAGGGAACTGTACTCCCTGCCCCCTTATCATTTTTTATCTTGAGGCAAGGTCTTGGTAAGTTATACTGGCTGCCTCTGGCCTCAAACTTTTGATCCTCCTGCCTCCACCTCCCAAGTCGCTAGGATTACAGGCCCTGCCCATCATTTAAAAATTATCTTTGTTTCCACAAGTCCAGGTCACATTGTTGATCTGACTATTCTCAGTAAAATATCACATACCAAACAAATATATATAAATAAGTCAATTTCTAAAAAGTAGCCATTTCAGATAAGTTTGAAACAGTTCTTATTCGAGCCTTCTGTTTTGATTTGTACTTGGTCATACATTTTCCAAAAGAACAGATTTAATATATGTCTGCTTTGATTTAATGTAACAGTGTTTTTTCTTTAACTTCCATCTCTCACAAACCTTCTGCATCACTTTTGCGAGCTCTGTGAACCACTTGTGCTTTTCATTTATTTTTCTTAATCAACTCAAATTTTATATTGATATATAATATCCACAAAATTGTTCACTTATATAGGGCCAGTCTTCATTTTCTAATATGTAATAAAATAAGTATATAATTTTTAAAGGATAAGAATATTCATGGTTTGTTTTGAGGTCCAGTGAGTTCCTAGAAAACATGAGCTATATTTTGTTCCACTCTGTGTTCCCAGAGTGTGGTGTAGAGCAGATGGCCCTTCAAAGTCCTTGTATGAGAGAGGTACAGACAGAGTCCTTGGGAAGCACAGAGTGTGAGAAAGCGGGCAGCTTGAGAGTGTTGGATAGCTTGACAGAGGAAGAGCTTAAATCCCTAGCAATCACACACACACACACACACACACACACACACACGGTACCTGGTGTCTGACACATATTAGATGTTTGATGAATGAATGGATATTGGTGTGAATGAATATAATGAACGAATGAATGCTTTACTTTGACCCCAGATCTGATTCCAGGGAAACAGAAAGGGAGTTGTCCTAAGAGAAGTTGTCAGGCGCAGAGAGTCACTGTTATTTCAGGCAGAGAGCCCCCTCTGTGGTCCCTGATGCTGTCTGCTTCCTGTTGAGTGGCAAGGCTGATTTTATGCCCCAGTGTGGATGGCATTAATATATAAATTCTAGGAGAAAAGGCAGTGTCTGTAAATCGCTCTAGGTATTGAAGTGGTTGTTGTTTACACACATTTTTTCAAAAAAGAAGTAACGATGATGCTGTCCCTGAAAGCACCTTATCAGGAGACCTGGGATCAAGTCCTAGCTCTGCCCATTTCTAGCTGGATGATTAGGTTGCTCATTAGTGCTATTTAGTCTCAGTTTCCCCTCTTGTAAAATGGGAGCAGGAATCCCCCTCTTCACAATGTGCTGAGCACTGTGCCTCCTGATACCCACCTGGCCCCCTGGGGGCAGCATCAAGCCTTGGAGACCCTCTGACAGGCGGGCAGTGTGAGTGGGTTCCCTGAGCTTGTTTCCAACCCAGCCTCTGGCTCTTCCCAGGAAAAGATCCAGCAAAGCCTGTGAGTTTTGCTAGGGAGGGTTGCGCAGCACCCTCCCCTCCAAACCCAAATCCCCAGTAAGTCAGGAAGATGTATGTGTTTTAAAACATTGGGAGGTCTGCTTTGGATCACCCTGAGCTGCAGCTTCCCCACGCAGCGGAGGGCAAAGGGAGGCAGTTCCTCTGCCGCACGACTCAGGCGCGCTGCCTGCGCCCTACACAGGGCTGCCTTCACTCGGCCTCAGCAGCCGTTGACTTTTAAATCATAAAAAGCCGCTCTATATACAGTTTACTCTGTTGCTGCTGAACATAGGTATTAGGAAGAAAAAAAAAAGGGAGAGGCGAAGAAGCAGCCGTTAATCCCGCCAGGCTTCTGGGCACTGGAATAGTTGTGGATGACAAAAGTTAATTAGAAACATGAGCAGTTTAATCGAAAACACTTGTGACAATTGGAAGGGCAGCTTCTCTGGTTGGAGAATTTTTCCTAGGGAATCCTTGCGGGACAAAGTGGCTGCTGCTAGGTAAGTCATGTCACTGTGACTTTACAGACCCAGACGCGCTCTTTGGGGGTTGATGGGGCTCATCCTGTTTGTTCTGCACCCGGGATGTGGGGTATGGAGGGCACTGGGCTCAGTGCAGCGAGCCTTCCCTGTCTTCCTGCCATGTTCTCTAGCAGCTGCCCGAATTCGGAGACAGCTACATCTTTTCAGCACTGCCTGAAGCAGGGCAGCAGTTTTCAGCTCCGAGATTCCCAGCTATCTTGGTGGCTAGCAGAACTGTAGCAAAGCCCTCACTTCCCAGAATAATATGACTCTTGTTTGGAAATATTTTGAGGCATTTCTGAGAAAAGAGTCTGGCCAGGGAAACACTCTCTGAGCGCCAAGGGGAAACCTTGACTTTCAGATAACCTATGTTTTTTCTTGCCTTCAGGAAAGCCATGCGCACAGATTGTACTCTTAAGCAAAAAAGTCTTTTTTAAAAAGTTCAGCCTGAAGCATGTTTGTAGCTCTTTAAAACAGGAAAAACTTACATACTTTGATAGGATGTAGCAACTTTTGTGGGTAATTATTCTTCTCTAAAAATTAGTCTTGATTTCTCTCTTTCTTTCTTTCTTTCTTTCTTTCTTTCTTTCTTTCTTTCTTTTCTTCCTTTCTTCCTTTCTTTTGTTTTACTTTAATGTCTCTGCTACATTGTTTCTTTAGAAGTTGGCTAATTCTTGATACTTTTGCATAACTGGGAAACAGAACTCTGGGGTTCAGTACTTCAAAGCACTTGTTTCCTGTACCTTTCATACACCACTGTGGTGGTGGTTGGTGGTAATAAGACATATTGTTTGCTCTTCCATAGGTTTACATTCTTAATTATGCTTTGTGTGTGTCACTGTTAAGATCAGCATGCACTTGCACAGCATATACCAACAGAATGTGATGGGGGTGCAGGGAAGGGAGAAGTGAATTCTGCATGATGGAGAATAAGAGGAAGATGAGCTAGGGTTTCAATTTTGCTTTTTTTTTTTTTTTTTTTTTGCGGTGTTAGGGGACTGAACTCAGGGCCTTGCACATACTTTGCATGTGCTCTGCCACTGGGACTGCACCCCTAGCCCTTTTTTTACCTTTTAAATTGAGACAGGGTCTTGCTAAATTACATAGCCTGCCTCTGGCCTCAAACCTGTGATCCTCCTGCCTCCAACTTCCGAGCTGCTGGGATTTCAGGTGTTCACCACCATGCCCAGCTGAAGTTTCCGTTTTAACCACACACAGCCCACAAAGTGGGTAATGGAGCTGTACAGCGAGTGGGTGGGGAGCGATTGGCTATGTAGCCATGGCCAGCCCTCCCTCATCTCCAGTGCACATCAGCAGAGGTGATTCAGGTCTCCTTCCCTTCCCTTCCCTGTCTCTGCAGAGCTGTTGGCAAGCTCAGTCTCCTCCCACCCCGGAATGAGTGAAAATGCACCTGCTTCCTTGGAGAGCAGCAGCCCCTCCACCCCCGCTAATTGTAGCGCCTCCTCAGCCATCCCCCAGCCTGGCACGGCCTCCAAGCCCTGGCGCAGCAAGTCCCTCAGCGTGAAGCACAGCGCCACATCGTCCATGCTCTCTGTCAAGCCGCCCGGGCCTGACACCCCTAGGCCCACGCCCGAAGCCATGAAGCCAGCCCCCAACAATCAGAAGTCCATGTTGGAGAAGCTGAAACTTTTCAACAGTAAAGGGGGCTCCAAGGCAGGCGAGGGCCCCATGTCACGGGACACGAGCTGCGAGCGGCTGGAGATCCTGCCGAGCTTCGAGGAGAGTGAAGAGCTGGAGGCCGCTGGCCGCGCGCTCTCCACCTCAGGCCCCGCGTCTAGCAGTCCCAAGATAGCACTCAAGGGCATCGCCCAGAGGACTTTTAGCCGGGCACTGACCAACAAGAAGAGTTCCCCGAAGGGCAACGAGAAAGAGAAGGAGAAACAGCAGCGGGAGAAGGAGAAAGAGAAAGGCAAGGACCTCACCAAGAGAGCCTCAGTGGCTGAGAGGCCAGACCTCAAGGAGGAGCCCAAGGAGGAAACCAGCGGAGTGGCCATGACTGAGATGCCAAAAAAGTCCTCCAAGATTGCCAGCTTCATCCCCAAAGGGGGGAAGCTCAGCAGTGCCAAGAAGGAGGCCACGGCCCCTTCCCACAGTGGAATACCAAAACCAGGGATGAAGAGCATGCCCGGGAAGTCCCCAAGTGCCCCCACACCTCCCAAGGAAGGAGAGCGGAGCCGGAGTGGGAAGCCGAGCTCGGGGCTCCCTCCTCAGAAGCCCCAGCTGGATGGCAGGCACTCCAGCTCCTCCTCCAGCCTGGCATCCTCAGAGGGAAAAGGCCCAGGAGGGACTACTCTGAACCACAGCATCAGCAGCCAGACCGTTAGTGGGTCCATCGGGACCACCCAGACCACAGGAAGCAATACTGTCAGTGTTCAGCTACCTCAGCCCCAGCAGCAATACAACCACCCCAACACTGCCACGGTCGCACCTTTCCTGTACAGGTAGGAGGGCACCTGCCGCCTCTCCAGGGTCCTGGGTCAGGAGCCTGGCTGGCGGGTGGTGGGTGTGCGGGTGCACGAGGTAGACTGCCCTCCCTCCAGGAACACGGGAGCAAATAGCTAAGGCAGCACGTGATTCACTCCTAGGCAAGTGTCTCTGGGGCCCTCTAGGGGACGGTTCCTACAGTATGGCCGGGGAGGGTCAGAAAAAGCTGAAAGGAGAAGTAACATGTGAGCTGACCCCAGGATGAGCAGGCTTTCCCAGGCTTGTGGAAACCGAGGCATTTCAGAAGCGTGTTCAGGATGGGTGGCTTGGTGACATCTGACATGAGCTGTGACACATCCTAAACGTACTTAAACACAAGACCACTTTGCTGAGTAACACGTCTTCTCATAACAGTGTTTGCCTTGAACTTCCCAGTCCTCACAGTCCCTGCTGCATGCTTCTTGATGGAAGCTTCTGGATGGAAGGAGATGAGAGAGGTGGGAAGGGGAAGGGAAGGACCAGTTATAGAAGAACTCATGTGGAGGAGGTAAAGCTGTTGTCCTTTACCTGTCATCCCAACCCCATCTCCCTGATGGTGCATCCACAGGACCATGGAGGGCCCTGTGGTGCCAGGTGCTACCTTGAGAGGCTCTGGCTGCCCAGCCTATACCACACACCTGTGCTGAACAAGGTACCCTGGCTCCAGGTGCTCTGTGATGCCCATGAATGTGCACTTAAGGCAGATGGAAAACCCCAGCACCACCCTGGAGGTAGCCCAGAGATTTTGCTCCCAGAATTTGTCTCAATCCTGTGCTGGAAATGTGTAGTGCATTTGGCCACACTGCACCACTGGATAATAACTAATACCTGTACATAGCAAAAGGGGAGTCATGATTGAATGTCATATGCTATACACCTACACAACTGTACATATACATCCTCACGGGTGTGGACACACAGCAACAGTCATGCGTGTAAGTATGGGCACAAGTATACATTCACATATCCAATACAAATGCAATATACATACATGTATTTATATACCCGCTCAGGTCCATAGACTCATGCCCACACTTTGACCTCCTATGCTTGTATGGTTTTCCCCAAAATTAGATATTCCTTCTCTCCCTGCCTGAGTTGCGTTCTAGTGACCTCTGTAGGTTTCCTGCCAGTAGCAATTCCAGGGTAAAGCCAGCGATTGTCCAGCCAGTGGGGGAATGCCAAGCTTCATCTGGCTCCTCTTTCATTTTCTTCTGCTAGCTTTCCCCTTCAGTGAAGGCCACACAGATCTCTTTGATTGGTAGACAGTCATCATTTTATTTAGCCAAGTCATCAGATCAATTAACAGTGCTGAGAAGAGCACCAAGGCTTAGATAATGGTACAGCACATCCACACACACTGCTTTTTAATACAGTTCTCAAAAGCATAGAGGTGACGGAATAGCTCCCCATGAGATTTCTTTAATTCCAGAAGCACTAATAGTATTGAGGTAGGTCACCATCAAGATACTATTCACAGAATCTTGATTTGCATTTTCAAAATTAAAATATATGATAGTCTTTGATCACCGCCCATCCCACTCCTTCCCTTTTTATTTTGACTGTAATCACTCAAAAGATTGTAAAACATTCAACCTCTTCATCATTATTATGATGATTTCAAGCTCTTCTATGGGAGGAAAAACTCATAATGATAAAGAGCAAATGTCTGAGTGGCAGGAAGAAAACTTCTCTAATGTAAGAAAACTTCACACTTGTGCTCACCTAGGTGATGCACTCTGGGCCTGTGAGATGCCATCCTTTTTAAAATGAGCCTGTGAAGAGAGACTGGAAAGAAGAGACTTGGACAGAAATCAAGACATGAGAGACCTGTCCTTTATCAGTTCCTGGCTCCTCCTGTGGTCTTGGGCACTGGCCATAGGAACAGCTATTGCTTGTGCACCAATTATGAGCACAACCCTGCTAAAGGCTTTCCCTGCCTTAGCTCACTGACTCCTTCCTTCACCTCCATTAGATAGCTTACTTGATAAATTTCCATTCTATAGATGTACACACTAAAGCCTAGACTAGTTTAAGTAACTTGTTCCAAGTCACAGAGCTAATAACTAGAAGAACTTGTGTTTCAACCAGGACCAGGCTTTTAGCTACCATATTGCCTTGACTCTAAATCATTTTGTCTTTCTGAGCATCCCTGTCTTCATCTGCAATGTAAGGAGACTAGACTAGATTACAAGATGTTATCAGTGACTTACACTCCCTTCCTGCTCAAAAATTCTCTCTCTCAAGTTTATGGCTCTCTCTATAACTTATAGGACTCCCCGCCCCCCCCGCCAGAATCTCTCTGTTAAAGATGGTACTAAGGGAGAAAGGGAACATAGATCATTTTTAAAATCTACTCAAGATGAGTTATTTTTATCAGTTCAGGAATAACAGTGAACACATCAGTCACTCTACCCAGCGCTTTCCTGACATACCATGTTTGATTTTTGTAGGCACCAGGCAGGTTGCTATGCTTATTTCCATGGTGTAAATGGGGGCTTTGGTGTTTGAAGAGGTGAAATGACTTAACTTAAATTTGCATGGCTCCTAAGTTGTAGACTTTGGCCTTGAAGCTGTATGTTTGGACCCTTAGTCTAATACTCCTTCCAGTACCTGACATCTTTCTAACCTAAAAATTCCTCATTTATCAATCAACACCCTTCTCCTGAGTGCCTGTTTAGTATTACAAGGTTGAACAACACTTTCCCTGTGGACAGCTTTCCATCTAGTTGAGGAACGACTTAGTAGCTAGATCACATTGTAATCAATAGACAACAGGAGAATTAGAAGAATGCCATAGAAACAGGAAGCCAGCCAACTCAGGAAGCCTTCTGGGCCAAGAAACCTTGGAGCTGCATTTTAAAGACAGGTGAAGAGCTGGCTGAGTATGGAGAAGGAGGGCTTTAGGCAGAGTCATAGTAACTGTAAGGTATGGCCTGGGAATAGAGAGAGGCCATGAGTGCATAGAGCAGGAGATATGTGTAGGGGTAGGAGTGGCAGGAGGTGAAGCTGGAAATAGAGCAAGAGTCCTGTGATGTGGGGCATCATCTGCCACAGCAGGAAATTTGCACCTTGTTCTGAAGCAATGGGAACCTGTGGAAGGTTCTAATCAGAGAGTGATAGTGTCGCACTGGTGCTGCACAGGTGAGTGGAGCATTGCGTGAAGAGTAGACCAGCCTTAGGAAGAGTCTAGAATGGAGGCCACAGATTTAGCGGCCTGCTTGCATCCGAAAAGGTAATATAAATGGATGACTCAGAGTGGCGGGGCTGTGGCAGAGGGAGTGCCACATCTCTCTAGAAGGTGCAGGCACCCCTCAGAATCAGTAGGTGGCACCCACCAAAAATAAAAGCCCATTCTCTCCAGACTTTCTTGTCTTTACTGGAGCAAGACAGAAGCCCAGATAATTTATCCAATGAAATCTCCTGATTTTTAAATGGTGAACTATTTTGAAAACTTTAAAACACTATGCAGACATTTACGGGGTGGCTCCTACACCTGGTTGCCATTTACAGCCTCTGGGCTAGGTGCATGGTACTTGTTTCAGGCACTTACATGGCTTAGGCAGAGGTGATGAGGACTTGGCCTCTGACTGTGGGATGGAGAGTGGCCCTGGGATTATGAAAATCCATGAAAGGTGCTTATTATAGGAATTGGGAGGGAATAGCTTCAGTAGGAGGGCAAAGGAAGGAAGAATAGGTGGGTAGTTTGAGATTTATCAATACATCCCCTACAATCTCTACATTCTTGTCAGATACTTTCTTGGGGATTGGGGGTGTGGCTCAATAGTGTTAGAGCACAAGCTTAGCATGTATGAGGCCCTAGGTTCACATCCCAACACACACGCACACACACCAAAAAAAAAAAAAAAAAAAAAAAAAAAAAAAAAAAGGATGGAAAAGAAGGAAGGAAGGAACGAAAGAAAGAAGGAAGGAAAAGAAAGAAACTTTCTTTGTAGATAGTGAGATCTAGTCCAGGATGCTAAGTGAATTAATAATGTTACATGTAGGGTTATGCATCTGAGCATAATCATAGGTTATGTGCCAAGCCCTAATAAGCTGAGGTAGTTGTGGCAAGACAACATTACATGAAAACTTTGCCTCAATTTGCTTGACAAATAAGGGCATGGGGAAAGTTTAGGGGAAGTACAGGTTTCAGTCAAGTGTTGAAATAATGATCAATGAGACCTTTCATGTCAGAAGATCTGGGCTCTGAATCAGAGACCTGGAGGGCAAACACAGCTGCTTGGCATCCATTCCTGACTGCTTTTCCAGTCACCTTTTCAGAGACACCCATGTCAGCAGGATTGCAGGGGGTGGGGGGGAAAGGAGAAAGGGGAGCGTCAATGGAGTCATCTCTATGCCTGACTTGCCATGTTGTGGTTACTTAGGAGTTGTTCTTTGGCATAGGTTAAATTATCCAAACCACCCAGTACCCTCCAACCTGGGTGTGGCTCAGTCCCTGCAAGGGATTCAGAAAAGTGGTCCCCAGTGAGGGACTGCAGACCCTCCATTTGGCCGATGAATATTTCATCTTTCCCAGCTCAGCAGCTCCCTCTGTTCTTAGGACGTTGCCCCACATATAGCTAATGAATTATTTAGCGTCAGTCTACTGCTCTGCTCTGGTCCAAAGCCTCCTGCTGAAGGAGGTGATGATGAGTGCTCTGGTCAGACCACAGGGGGCCAGATATGATGGTTGCCTCTTGTAACAAGTGCTTTGATTTGTATGTGAAGGTCTCAGACGGACACCGAAGGGAATGTCACTGCTGAGTCCAGCTCCGCAGGCATGAGCGTGGAGCCCAGTCACTACACCAAGAGTGGGCAGCCTGCTCTGGAAGAGCTCACTGGTGAGTAGAGCCCCAAATTCTGTTTGCTGGTGATGAGGCTTCCCAAGTGCCCACTTGCTGGAACAGCAGGCACCCAGCTGGGGCATCAACTGATGAACTGAACAAACTTGTTTTCTTAGATTCCTTGTTATTTTTCCTCCTCTCTTTCTTTCTATTTATTTATTTATTTTATTGGAAAATTTTAATGCATACCTTAATGTGATTCATTCTGACATGCTTTTCATTGTGACATTTCCTTATATGCATTTTGATGTACACTACTCATATAGGTGCCCCCTTACCCTCTTGTATGCTCCCCCACACCCTCTCTATCTAAGTCTTCTCGATCTTTCAGTTGGTAATATTTTTCTATATGTCCTTGGGTTCCAGCTGTTCAAGATAGAAACTTTTCCTGTAGTGATCTTTATTTTTATCTTATCAGAACAATTGCATGCATTTTCTAGACCATTTATATTGACACCATTCTTAGCTCTTTTTTTCCTTTTATTTTGATCTGACCTTTGAATAGGATTTTTCCTTCTTATAATTTTGATTCAGCTTCCACATATGAGTGAGAACATATGGTGTTTCTCTTTCTGAGCTTGTGTTCATTCACTTAAAATAATTTTCTCTAATTCTATCCATTTTGCTATGAATGACCTTACTTCATTCAATATCCCTAGCCATTAGGGAAATGCAAATTAAAACAACTCTGAGATTTCACCTTACATCAGTAAGAATGGCCAAGATCAATAAAACAAATAACAACAAATGCTGGCGAGGTTGCGGGGAAAAGGGAACACTCTTACATTGTTGCTGGAGCTGTAAATTGGTCCAACCACTGTGGAAATCAGTATGGAGGTATCTTAAAAAACTGAAAATAGATCTACCATATGGCCCAGCTATAACACTATTGGGAATTTACCCAAAGGGAGATGGGTTGTCATACCACAGAGACACCTGCATCTCCATGTTCAATGCAGCACTTTTCACAATAGCAAGGATACGGAATCAACCAAAGTGCCCTTCAACAGAAGAATGGATGAAAAAAAACTATGCTACATATACACAATGGACTACTACTCCTCTCTTTCTTCTCTTTTACAAACTCCTTCCTCCTCCCCAGAGCTGTAAATAAGTTGCTTACCTATTGCTAAGTCCTACATTTAAGATAAATTCAATTTCCTTTATTTAGGGTTCCTGGATTACTCTAATACTTAACTTTGTATCTTCTTGCTTACTCTTCAGATAAAGCTGCAATTCAACAAGATTTGGAACTCTAAACGTGATATAGTTTTCATTCCTTAGGGAAGGACAGATTAAAAAGGTGTTCTTAGGACTGGGCATGGTGGCACACACTTGTAATACCAGTGACTTGGGAGGCTGAGGCAGAAGTATCACAAGTTCCAGGATAGAGGCACCATGCATAACTTAGTAAGACCCTATCTCAAGATTTAAGAAAATAAATAAGAAGGTGACTAGGGGTACGGCTTAGTGATAAACCATTTGCAAAGTATGCACGAGTACCTCAGTTCAGCCCCTCAGTTGTTGTTGTTTGGTACCATCAAGTCATGTGTGACTCATACTCACCCTATGTACAATTGAATGAAACACTCCCTGACCGTGCCATGCCTGGCACTGTTGTCAGTAGTTCTCTGCTATTCATAGGGTTTTCAATGGCAGATTGTTTTGGGATTGGATTGCCAGGTCTGTCTCCATAGCTTGCAACACCTGTTATTCCCAGGTGATCTCCCATTCAAGGACTAACCAGGACAACCCTACTTAGCTTTTGAGATCAGGCAGGTTCGGATGGCAGGGTGCTCTGGCTGCAGACAGCCCCCTAGTACTGAAAAAAAATGTATCCTTAGCATTTTCCATTAATTGGAAAGAAAATTGCAAAGTGTTTCTTTTGGGAAAAAATATATTTTAATTATAACCTGGATAATGATGATCATAGGGATACTATGCTATACAGAAACATAAACTCCAGTTGCCATATAGTTAATTACACATTTATTGATTTTTCTTATTATGTCACATTCTTCATATAGAGAAGGAAAGTCACACCTGAATTAGAATGCTTTGTTTATTTTGTGCAGAGGATTAAACCCAGGACCTTGTAGATATTAAGCATGCGCTCTACCACGGAGCTACAACCACCACCCATGAGTTACAATTCTTACTACTGTGTGTTCCAAGCTAGCACCTTCTCTGTCTCCCTTCCAGGTCCCCTTGCCCTGTGCCCTGTGCTCCAGCAGTTTCTAATCAGGGACACGAGCAGTGAACCACATATTTAGCAGTGGCTGTGCCATTCTCCTCATATCTTACCACTTCCATGGGTGGGTTAAAAATTGAATCCATGTTCAAAATTCATTTACTAGGCTAAATATCCATGACCACACCATTTTAATAACTCCATTGCAGCTGTGGGATTGGGCTCCAGCCCATGTGATTGAAAGTTCTCCATCTCACCATTAGCTCTGAGTATTAATTTCAGAGGATCTGGGTGATTTAGCTATTTCCTCTGGTTCCACTGGCTGGGCAAAGGGATGGTGCAGAGATTTCTCAAGCCATTTATAAGTGATCCATCTTAGAATGGTCCAAGGCTTCACATTTGGAGTTGATTTTATGCTTCCTTCTCTTCAGAATTTGTAGTCCCCTTTATGTGAGCACAGTGCATGGATAGCCCAGGAAAAGGGCCAGCTATAAGAAGGATGTGGAGATCAGACAACTGCTCAGGTCTCCACACACATTCCAGATTGTATTCTCTGTGCACACATCAAAAGAGCAAGGCTGGGATCTGTTGTGTGTACTGTGGAGAAATGTGGGCCCCTGTGAGATTCTGCATCTCAGCAATAACCATTTTCAAAAAGCAAAAGCAGCAGTCAGAGAACATCTTAGATATTACTTAGGTTTCAGAGTGACAAATTGCAGCTCATGACTTTCCACTGAGTTTTCTTTTTCCCCCCTATGTCTTCTGTGTCCTGGCATAGTACAGCCAAGTCTGAGTTAAGAAAGTCTGAAGTGCTGCCAGCTGGTCTTGGCAGCAGACTTGTGCAGCCAGGTGTACCTGATCATGTACTCTTCGGTGTAATGGTGCTGATTGCTAGTGAAAACTCTTGAAGTCAGGGTGACTTGCCTTTACATTCAATCAGAAGTTACATGTGTGACAACACTATGGATTTTCTTATGGAGACACTGAGTAGCATAAAGCTAAATTGACAATGAATGGTGGTATATTTAGAAATGGGCCTTTATGACACTATTTGATCAATTGCTTAGTTTTCTCCTTGTTGATGCACATAGGCAGGTTTTCCCATGGTGCATTGTCATGTGTGGAGCATTGTAATTGAGAAATGGATCTTGGATTCTGGAATTAGAAGGAACCACACGTACCTGCCTATTGGCCAGTCCATGAACCCCTCCTAAAGCTTTCATCTTTCAGCCTCTGCTTGACTCTTTCTTGTAACAGGAAAGTTGCTCCTTCTTAAGGTAGCCCTTCCTTTGTGTTTTGTTGTTGGCTTTAACAGATAGTGTAGTTCTCTTTTTACATTTCCAGTCACTGCATATAATTCAGCCTCCCATATCCCACAAACAACTTCCATCCCTTTCCATGTAGCAGCATGTCCTTTATCCTTCCTCTTTATTTCTTTCTCTCCTTTTTTTTTTTTTTTTTTTTTTGGTGTGTGTGTGTGTATGTGGTACTTGGGGTTGAACCCAGGGCCTCGCATTTGGTATGCTTTGCAAGTGCTTTACCACTGAGCTTCAACCCCAGCCCATTTTTCACTTTTTGAGACAGGGTCTCACTAAATTATGCAGACTGCCTCTGGTTTCCAACTTGTGATCCTCCTGCCTCTGCCACCCTAGTTGCTGGGATCACAAGCATGTGCCACCATGCCTGACATTTTCTTCCTCTTTCAAGTAAACAGTCCAAGTTCCTTCCATGTTCCTTTTGTAACACATCGACCCCCTACAAACTCAGTCATGATGGGTCAGAATGCAGTGCTCTCAGTCATGGCCACTGGCTTGAGGGAGGGCTTTCCTTCTTGAGTTCAAGACCATTACAGGTAAACATGGACTTGCTTACTTGGCTTGTAAGACCTCTATAGTAGCTATTTCCATGAATGCTTGGTTGTGTTCCTGCTTTATTCATACTGCAAGTTGGTGGGAAAACTTTATATTCCAGCCATTGTCCAAGCAGGTGTAGTTGGTATTTGGGATGTGATTTCATAAACTCATCTAGTGGATCTCTGTGTTTTTTCCCTATTCTGGGGAATTCAATAGTTCTCTGAGGGGTGCAAATATTTCCCAGCAGGACCCCAAGATGGAAAGAGGGCATACACATTTCTGAGCCCTCATTTTGTGCCAGGTAAATCATATGTGCATGTCCTCTGATTCCCAGGCGAACCCTTCTAGGGAAGGGTTTTGATCCCCATTTTAGAGATGAGATTGAGAAGATGAGTGACTCACCCAAGGCCAAGTGGTTCATAAACCATAATGCCACTATTCCCATCTTTATGAGAATACGAAGTCCATGCTTTGCTGTAGCCCCACACTGACCATACACCTGCTGGGTAATAAATATTTCTTAGGCACCTATAGTTTTATGTAAGGGGTCACCAAAAGTAAAGGTGAAACATCATCCACCAACTCAAAGATCCTGGAATTTCTTTTCTTTTTTCTTTTTTTTTTTTCTTTTCCTTTTTCTTTTTTTCCAGTGCTAGGGATCCAACCTTAGGCTTCACAAATGCATAACACATACTCTACCACTGAGCTACATCCTCAGCCCAGATCTTTGAATTTCTAAAGGAGAATTAAGACAGGAAAATATGTCATTCAAGACATGGATGAGTAAACAGTTTTCTGCATGTGATTAACTTAATTAATAGAGATAATTTGAAAGCCTTTACCTAGACTTAGCTTCCTGATAAATGTTTACTACAAGGTCTAGAGCTGTCCAAAAAATCAGTACCTTTTTGGCATCCTTTCATAGATAAAACGTGGCCAAACTGGCAGTAAAATATGCTAATCAATAACCCAAGAGATAGATGCAATTAAATTCCTCCAAGTCTCTTAGGAAAAGGTAGAATAAGCTTCATCACTGTTTTCATTTAAAAACCTGTAGTACATATATGTATTTTAAAGACTTGGGTGGGAATTGGAAGATTGAGCACTGTTCAGATAAGAGAGAAATGCCTTCCAAATTTCTCTGGATTAAAAGTGGGTAGAAAATTGAAAACAGTTGTGCTTTCAAGATTAGAGAGTTTGCTGTAGTAAATTTCCTCCATAAAAATCACATAGCTGTCATTGGCTTCATCCCCCAGACTCCAGGCACCACCATGCCGAGAATAACCCAAAGAAGGCATTATCTATCTCAGAAGAGAAGTTTAATTCTATGACATTTCTTATATGCCTGTTGCCCTATTAAGGATAGTTGTTGAAAGTTCCACTCAGTGTCTAATGTAAATTACACTTGCTGTTGCCCCTGTGTACTATGTTCTATAGGAAAAGTTCTTTTAAAATGTTGTTCAGCACTGCAAAATATTTGCAGGCTTTCCAAGGCCCCTGGTTGTGGTTCCTCAGTATTCTTAGCCTTCCTGAAATTACTCTGAGGAGGGAAACATTTGCTTCCTTTAGTCATCATTATAGTTCTCCCCTTTCTCCTCATCCCCTTGTGAGGCCAGAATAGCCAGAGAATCTGAAACAAGGCTATGCTGAGAGGCACGTGACTTCCTCTCTTGTGGGTGGCATATTTCTCATGGTACGTTAGCGCTACCTCCAACTCAGCTCAGCCAGCATTTCATGGAAAAGCTTGCCCAGAGTGGAAGGCTGTGGTCTTGCCCAAGAGAAGTGCAGCTGTTTCTTAGTGGCTCCCTGCTCCACCACACCAGCTGGTGTGTGTTGAGGGCTTGTGGTGGGCACTGTGCAACAGGTCCTTCGGGCCTCAGCACGTGCTGTCCACACAACTATCCTTGGAGGCTGGTACTGTGACCGTGCACATTTTGGGATCATGGAATCAGAAAGATGGAGAAGACCAGCCCCTGCCCCACAAATAGCTGCACAGCCAGTAGGAGAAGCATGATGTGATGCATCTAACAGGGGAAAAGGCAAACCTCCTGCTGCAGAATTATTTATGATGAACAAGTATAGGTTTTTTAGCCACTAAAAGCTCTTTTTTATAAAGTAGGGCCTCTGGAGAGGTGAGAATAGAAGCACTGCACATACTTTTGCGTGGGCAGAAAGTAATTCTGGGCAGTGGCTGCACCTAAGCTGGGCATGTCTTTATTGGTGTTGATGTAAAAGTATATTTTCCTCCCAGCCTAGGAGCTTTTTGTCTCCCAGAAGCTCCTCCTCACCTAAATAAGGAGGGACCTGGAAGAAGAATTTCCTTGGATTTAACCCCTTCCTTTGGGAGTCTGTTCAGTCATTCATTCACTCTCAAGTCCTCATTAAGCACCCACAGCAAGCCAGAAGCTGGCCATGGAACCTGGTAACGGTCACACATGTGGTTTCTACTCTCATGACCTCTACAGTGTATCAAAAAGTTAAATTAATCTTAACCCCTGTCTTTCCAGGGGAAGATCCTGAGGCTCGGAGGCTGCGGACAGTGAAGAACATCGCTGACCTGCGGCAGAACTTGGAGGAAACCATGTCCAGTTTACGGGGAACTCAGGTTACACACAGGTACTAGCAGCATGAAAGCATGAATTACTGTGCTAAACTAGCCAGGAACTTAATTTTAATACTGTTTCCCCTGTTTGTTCATGCTACCTGCAAAGTGATTTGGTTAAGAATGGAATAAAGAACCGTTGTCATGGTTTGAATATAAAGTTTTCCCCAAAGGTCATGTCCTTTAACATTAGGTCCCTAGCTTGTGGTGTTGTCGTGGAAGGTTGTGGAACTTTGGGAGGCAGATCTAGCTTGACAGAAGTAGTTCCCTGGGGGCAGGCCTTTGGAGATTTCTACCCCGATTGCAGCCCAAGTCACATTCTCTGTTCATGGTTTGCCATGCTGTGAAGTCATCTGCCACAGGCTCTGCTGCTGCCGCCATGCCTGCCCTACCACTATTATGGACTGATCCTCTAACTGTGAGCTCCCAGTAAACGTCTTTCCTTCTAAGTTTGTTTGGGTTGGTTTTTCTGCTATAGAAATAACAGCTGACTAATACAACCTTGCTCTCCAAATGTGCTAGAATTCACAAAAAATCCTAGACAACATGGAAAAGTATGGGAAACAAAAATAAGCATAGACAGATTTCTCCCAAAAGAGGAAGGTTACTAAGTCTGTCCTACAGAGGATATTATAGAGAAACTCTATTTAAATTTCACTTTACTTGCATTTTCCAAAACTATATTGTGCTGTTGAAACGAGCAGGTGAACTCTGTTTGACCTGTATGGTAAATTGAATGACTTGAATTCCTACCCAGTCTGCTGATACACAACACTCAGTAATATTGTTAGTCATGCACATGCTTAAAACACACAAAGAAATGTTTATAAAAATGTAACCGTGTTTAAACTGTGATTTAGTTGGATGGGATCTAGGATTACATTGGAAACATTTATTGGGTTGTTTTCATTGTTCAGCAAGAAGTTTCAGAGCGTGCATCACCAGGATGTCCTTTGCGATTTTGGTGGAATGAGGTTTTACAGTTTGTGTATGGCTTTGAAAATCAAAGAAAAGTCCTGGTTACCCCTGCTGAACTCCCAAGGAGTCTCCTTTGCTTCTCTGATTTCATTCCTTTGATAAATGAGTACAGGGAATTGACTCAGGGCTTCCCCACCATCCGCAGTTTTGACAGGTTGGGGTAAGCACTGTGGATTCTGTCTTTGATAGGACCACTGGATCCAAAATGCAGAAAGTGAGGCCGCTCCCAGAATGATATGAGTGCATGGGTTAGGGATGTAGCTCAAGATACCAAATTGGCTCTTCCAGAGGGACGTGAACTTGGGAGTTTCAGGGTGGAGCCCTCCTAAGCCTTTAGGTTTTAGAAGGACATGGAGCCAGACGCTGAGTCTTGTGACTCTGTGATTAGGTATGAAACATCCCTTTCTTCACCATAATCACTGCAACTGACTTAATGTTGTTACAACATTGCTTTTAATGGATTTCTTGGCGTGAACTAGGACGGTAATTGTGACAGGAGAAAAAGCTTTGGTAGTTTCTTTTGTAGGACAGAATCTCACTCTCTGCCGATGAGGAAAACCCGGGGCTATTCTACAGAGATACAGATGATCAGCTTTCCTGTGCCACACAGGCTGCAGGGCTGTGCAAATGATGGAATCCGAAAGGACTTTTCTGATGCCCAAGGATGAATTTATGGATTGTTACATTCTGATCCATGTGACTTGATTTACTAGAGAGCTTTTGCCAGTCTTTTCAGTCTTTTTGGATATAATATAGAAGCAGAAGTCTAGGGGAAATGGACCTGGAAGGGTCAGGAAGTCAGAACTCTCCCTACCTATTCAGTAAGGCAGACACTGAGGATGTGACATGGTATTCGGAACTGCAGGCTGATTCCCTCTTGAGCAGCCCACTCTGTGATCTAAGAGCATCTCCTTTACCTTTTCTCTTATAAACTCACTCCTCTTTCTACTTAAAACAAACTCCAGGGTAGGTGGTGTATTCTAACCTTAGAGAAGGAGAGCAGTGCTGCTTCATTCTAGAATAAATGGCCAGGTGGGAACCTTCATGTCTCTTCTTTGACAGTACTGCATTTTCCATTTCCTTTCCTGGGTTGGGGCAAGGGTTTAATTCAGTTGGTAAAGTACCTCCCTGTGCGCCCTGAGGCCCTTGGTTTGATCCCTAGCACCACAAAAACAAGAGGAGGACCTGGCAACCTACTCCTGAACCAATCCCAAAGCAATCAGCCATTGAAAACCCTATGAATAGCAGAGAAGCACCAACAGGGTACCGAGCATGGCACAGTGTTGAGGAGTGTTTCATTCTGTTGCACGTAGGGCTGCTATAAATCAGATCCAATTCGACAATGCCTAACAACAGCAGCAATAGTTCCTGGTTTGGAAGGAAGATTCCAATAGTTAAGGTCATTTAATTAGAGTAGCTGGTAGTAGGTATCTTATACCATGTTTTAAAGGAGAAAGTCCCAGCTGGGCTTTTCACAATATTATATTGCTATGCAGTTTCCCTTTTCTTTGATTTTTAACAGAGGTAATATACCAGGTTGTAGTTGAGGCCTGTTGTTTTATCCTACTTTGTATATGAGAAACTTTCCATAATTCTATAACATTAAAGAACATACAAACTTTGAAGGATACTCGGCACATTAGGGTCTAACCCAGGTTGGTTTTATGTTTTTAGCACATTGGAAACCACGTTTGACACCAATGTCACCACGGAGATAAGTGGCCGTAGCATCCTCAGCCTGACAGGGAGGCCCACTCCTCTGTCCTGGAGACTTGGCCAGTCCAGCCCTCGGCTCCAGGCAGGAGACGCCCCCTCGATGGGCAACGGGTACCCACCTCGAGCCAATGCCAGCCGGTTCATCAGTACCGACTCAGGCCGTTATGTGTACTCCACCCCACTGAGAAGGCAGCTGGCTGCCAGGGGCAGCAGCGTCTGCCACGTGGATGTCTCAGACAAGGCAGGAGAGGAAGTGGACCTGGAAGGCATCAGCATGGACGCCCCTGGCTACATGAGCGATGGCGACGTTCTGAGCAAGAACATCCGGACCGATGACATTACCAGTGGGTGAGTGCTGTGGTATCTTTTTGGTGGAGCCAGAGAGGGCCCGGCCTCTGCTTTCTCTTTTACACAACTTTACCTAAGTTCTCCAAACAAGATAGAGCTGGCTGCCTCAGCTTCAGCTGTCCATGGTGAAGACCATGTGGTGTGACAGGGAGCCCTGCTGGGCTGTGAGTCAGAAGGACCCCAAAGACACGAGGTTCCACCAGCCGCCAGAATGGCATGGGAAAACAAATCTGCCATGTTAGTCCCGTGGTGGAGCCTTGTGCTGAGGCGGGCATTGCCTGAGCGTGGCCTCCCTGGGTTTGCAGGGCCTGGTCCTTGCCTGCCCCTCAGCTCTCTGTATTCCCCCTTCCTCCCCTGCTGCAGCTGTCCTTTCTCTTCTTCAGTCTCCTCAAGCTCCCTCTGGCTCCATGACCTTGCACTCTCTGTTTCTGGACCTGTGTTCTAGTTCCCAGGTATCTACAGGGCTCGTTCCCTCTTGTTGCTTGGCTGGCACCTCCAGGGAGGGCCTTCTGTGACTTCCATTTGAAGGAGTTTGTGTCTTACCCCTGTCCTTGTCACCTCTATCATCCTCTGGCAGGCTCTTTTGAAAGCTAATACCATTATTTAAAATTGTCCCAATTATGTGTTCATATTTTCTTATCTCCTTGCCCCGCATCCTGCTAGCAACACAAAGTGTCATGAAGCTAGAGCCTGGTCTTGCTTGGTCATCACTGAATCCCTAGAGCTTTGTACATAAAAGAAGCTTATAACTACTGTGGAATTAATGAACACATAGATGGATGATTGAAGGAAGAAACCTAAGCCCCCTCTTTCTCAGTTATTCACATGGATAAGGACAGTGGTATGTCTCAGGACCTTATACACGGAGCGTGTCATGACCTAGGGCGGCATGAAGACTGACTTCTTGTTTGTAGCTTCACTTTCAGATCCCTGTGTAACCTTAAGGTGATCTCTTTATTTCACTTGCCTGAGACTTCTTCATCCATTAACAGAAGTTCTCCAAGGTCTTTCCCACCTTTAATGTTCTAGCAATGAAAATTACAGATAAGAAAAATCAGAAATAATAATTGTGCCACTCATTCCTATAAAAATAGTGATCAAGAACCCCATGGGTGAGGTAGTATTTTCATAATTTTAATAATGACTGACTTCCCTCCTATGAACCATATATTGTGTTGGTGCTTTACATGTGTTATCTTATTCTGTCCTCTCAGCAATCCTTGAAGGTAAATGGTTCATAATCCCCATTTGGTAAATAAGAAAACTGAAACCCAGGAAGGTGAAATAACTTGCACATATTTGTGCACCTATTAAGGGCTGGTGGCCCCAGAACCCATCATCTTTAACCACTATACTGTACCCTCTTTCCCAGAATTTTTTTTTTTTTTTTCAGTACTGGGGGTTGAACCCAGGGCCTCATGCTTGCATGCTTTGCAAGTGCTATACTATTGAGCTGCACTCTGAGCCTGCTTTTTTTTTTTTTTTTTTTTTTGCTTTTTGAGACAGGGTCTCACTAAATTATGCAGGCTGCCTCTGGTCTCGAACTTGCAATCCTCCTGCCCCCACCTGCCACATTGCTGGAATTATAGGCATGCGCCACTGTGCCTGGCTGCTTTCCCAGAATCTTACTGCTGCATTGAAATAGCACAACTACTAGGATTTATTTTAAATTAATTTAAATTTGCATTGTTCTACCTATGTGACTAGAAATGTTTTTATTTCATTAAAAGTATAAGCACAGAAGTGCTGTGGTTTTCTGTCTCTTAAAACCATCTTGGATAATAAAATCTTTGAAAACAGGAACCACCAACCTTTTAAAATATAACAAATTTTTACTATCCAGAACGGTTATGAAAGCTAATGCACTGATAAATTAAACAATCTGGTCAAGTTAGAGCATCATTTTATGTGTGGCCATAAAAATGGAAAATGGTAATGTTCACCCAGTAAGAAAACTGAATTGGACAGAATTTAATCTTTCATTATCTAGGAGACTTTCGGTATCCAGCATGAACCCAAGTTTATCAATGATAGTTCTTATCTTAATGTACTGCCCTCAAATCCAGGTTCCTTTGAGGCTTTTGTATCCTGTAATAAAAAGCTTATTTTATTGTTGAACCAGTCTTTTAATCCTGAGCAGCTAGTCAGTGAATTAATTTTGATGTTGCATTAATAGTGTCCACACGATGGAGACATTGGGACACTCCAAACCCAACCTTGGGGTTTGGCTACCCAAACCAGCGCCTCTCCCCTGCTGAAAAGCACAAAGTGTTTACATTTCAATCCCTGCTTTGCAAAGCTTACATTTTTAGCATGTGAGATAGCACTTGGAGAAAGTGTAGATAAAAGTGCAAAAATGTAAGCAAACCACCCCATTACTGAAATTGGAGAGCTTTGGTCTGCTTTTTATTCCCCTGTTCCTTTTACTGTAGAAATGTACCTTCCAGATGAGAAAAGGTAGCCCAGATAACACTTAATGCTTCTAGTTGTAACATTCTAGAACACTTGTTAAGCCTGTCTCCATTTGTGAAAATGCATATGAATTTCTGCTTAGAAGCCCGCAGTTTGCCTCTACATGCCAATTTCAAGGCAAGTCACTTACTGTCATTTCTACTGATTTCCTTTTCCCTTTATAAACATGACAAAGTTGTAAGTATTGAAAGGTTGGTCAAGTATTCTGTTCTCAGAATCTGCTAAATAAGTCATTGTTGAGGCAATTGATAGAGTGGGAGGTAAACACTGAGATATTAGATAGACCAGGCCTCAAACCCTTCCCAACCTCTTGTGAGGCCTGTGACATCAGGCAGGTCATTTAACTTCCCTAAGCCTTGAAGCATGGAATATGAGTTTTAACCTTCTATAGTCATATTTCTCTTTGAGGCTATACCTGATTAATGACGAATATCCAAGGAAGACACAAAATTTCAGCCAGGCTCCAGATGTCATGTCAACCTGTAACATCCAGGCAGTTGGAAGCACTGAAATGATGAAAGTTTGCATCCAGCTGTTTATTTGGCTTAGTGGAAACTTAGCTTTGACGTATGGGTAATACATAGTCAGTACAGAGGCTCTTTAAGGAAAGTTCTTGCAAAAGCTAACAGCAAATGTATTTAGAAAAGCTGATGTGGAAGTTAGTTCTAGTTTCTGAAAACCTAATACCTTTGTTTTTCAAATGATGTTATACCTTAGATTGGTAATGTAGCTATTTGTTGATGCCTCTGGTTCATGTTCTTCCGTGGACCTATGTGTAAGTGCACCTGTGTATGTCCTTCAATTCTCTCTATGGTAAGACTGACATTACTTATTACTAGGGGTTTACCTAAGAACTAGATGAACAATTCCTTTTATCTTTATGTTTGCATTTTTATCAAACCCCTGTATTGCACATAGTTTATGCCAGGCATCTCTAAGTACTTCACAAGTTGTCATCTGATCTCACTGCTTCCTTTCATTAGGTTGGTAAACTGGGCATTGGCTATGGTGAAAAAGAAATTAAAATCACAGTCTCTTATTAAGTTTTGATCTCTGAAGTCAATCCTTTACTCATATTCTAAAAATTCAGAGTGCCATGTGGTACAGAATAAAATTAAAGGGACAGATTTAGCATCCGTATGGTTTAAAGGACTTTTTTTTGTTTCAAAGGAAGTACTGAGTTATATAATCTTGCAAAGTATAAATATACATCCCTTCATGGAAAAAATGACCATTTTAATTTAATAGCAGAAGTTTCCTCCCTCTAAGAACCTTTGATGGCTTGCATAGCCTTAGGAAACAGATTTGAGTTCTTTAACTGAATATGTTGTTGTTGTTGCTGTTGTTGTTGTTACTGTTGTTGTTAGGTATCATCAAGTTGGTGTCCGACTCATATCGACCCTACGTACAACAGGCCAAACAGCATTATTAGTGCTTCTCTGCTTTTCATAGGGTTTTCAATGGTGGATTGATTTTGGGGAGTGGGTTGCCTGGTCCTTCTCCCAAGCCTACAGCACCTGGTGTTCTCATTTGGTCTTCCATCCATGTACTAACCAGGCCCGACCCTGCTTCGCTTCTGAGATCTGATGGGATCAGACGCCACAGTGGTGTGGCTGTAGGCTTAACTGAATATGGAAGGCTCTTAATGATCTGCATCATGTGCTTTCCCAGACACATCTTCCTTCACACACTCTACACTTCTCCTGGTTCTACGCCACTTGCCATGAGTAGATGCTGGTTCCTGCATTCACAGAGCTCTGTACCTTAGGACATGCTACTGGAATTCCTTTCTCTAGGAGCTCATAAGACTGAGCCTAAAAACATCACCTCCTCTTAGACCTCTGCAGTCAGTTAGCTCTGTCTTTCATGTATCTGGCAGCCTTGGTTCATACCTAAATGATGTGCAAGCCTTTTACTTTGCAGTGAAGTGATTGGGAGGGACTGGTTGGTGTCAAGGAGACAGTATGAGTTAAGGGACAAATGGACTTGATCTGCAATGCAAGCCCTGCTAAGTGAGCTGGATGGAAAAAGTTCTTAACTTTTGAAAATTAGAGCTAAAACTTTGCACATGTCAGAGTCTGGGAAGGTCAAGAAGAGCATGTGTGTGTGTGTGTGTGTGTGTGTGTGTGTGTGTGTGTGCGCGCGCTCTACTAGAAACTCCAGAAAGCAGATAGTGTTCATTATTTTTCTAAGCCCAGAGAGTAGGACATAGTAGGTATTTAATATTTTGTGAATGGTCTATTCTTGGTGTCTGCCCTGGCAGGACCTTGGGTTTACATAACTTGCCACCACCAGCTGTGAAACTCAACAGTTCTATTTACAGAACATTGGAGAAAACCAATTCAGCCTGCCATGTCCATCTAGTGGCCAATATTGGATGCAAGGATGTAGTTTCAATTGCTTTCAACTGAAATAGTCATTGTATTGGGTTAAGACTGCTAGCTGGTGGGATTCAGGCTAAGGAAGTTGGATTTCAGATGTGACCTGACCAATAGTCTAGTGTGGTAGAGAAAGCAGAGTCATGCGCAGTTTGGTGGCATTTTGATGGCCTTCTCTGTTCGGTGGCGGGGATTACTCCATAATAGATGTGGACACAGATATCCCTAGGACACTGTTTCTCAGGAAGGTAAGGATCCCATCTCTGCTAAATTACCTGTATCCTGTGTGTGTGCATGTGTGTGTGTGTGTGTATGCGTGTGTACATACATACATACATATATATACACACACACATATATATACAGACATATACACATATACATACATATATATGTGTATATATATATATACACACACACACACACATATACACACACACGCACATACACACACATACACACACCAGGATGTAACTCAGGCAGCTCAGGCTCTGTAACAAAGTAGTATAGATTAGGGGATTTAGATAGCAGACATTTATTTCTCACAGTTCTAGAGGCTTAAAAGTGGCTGCCCTCTCACTATGTCCTCATATGGCATGGAGAGGAAGCTTTTGTGTGTGTGTTTGTGTGTTTTCTACTTAGAAGGACACTAGTCCCTTCGTGGGGACTCTACCCTTGTGACCTCATATAAAATAATCTACTAATGGCCCCACCTCCTAATAAGAGCACACTGGAAGGTAGGGCTCCAATATATGAATTTGAGGGTACCACAAACATAATAGGGACACAAGCATTCAGTGATGCTTCTAAGGGAAAACTTCAGCACCTGACACCTACTACTCTCTGAAACCCTCTTTGATTCAATTCAAGCAGAGGTAGTGACTCTTTTTTTTTCTCTGAGATCTCCTTGTACTTGACATGTCTGCATAACACTGGTAACACTACATCAGGGTTACTCTGGGTGTATATAATAGATATATGCAATATCATTATACCCACATGTAAGCTGTGATCAAACAAGGTAGTGGGTCTTTTTTTTCAATACTGTGGACTAAACCCAGGAACTCATGCATACTTTTTTTGTGTGTGGTCTACTACTGAGCTGCACCCCAGCCCCTTTTTTATTTTTTATTTTGAGTCGAGATCTCCCTATTATATAGGCTGCTTCTGACCTCAGACTTGCAAACCTGCCTTCACCTCTCAAGTTTCTGGAATTACAAGCATGTGCCATTGTATCCAGCTTCTTGCCCATTTCTGAAGCAGCTCTGGAAGTCCTCTTTCATGACCCTTTAGTTTCACCCTACATCTTGACAATGCACTGTGTCACACATCACTTCTGGCATGGTAATTTCTGTGAAATAAATACATTATGGTATGTCCTCATCCACCTTATTCATCAGATCTGGCATCGGGACACTTCTGCCTCTTCTCCAAAGTCAAAATGACCATGAAAGGTAAATGTTTTGAATCACTTCAGGACCTCACAGCAGCCATACCAGCACAACTAAAGACACTCATGAAAGAGGACTTCCAAAGCTATTTCAGAGAATGGCAAGAATGATAGGATAAGTGTGTGTGAAGCCAGGGAAAGTATTTTGAGAGGAATGAATGGGAACGTGTCTTCTATTGTAATAATTTTAACTTAAATATTCACATATGTTTTGACCACACTTTGCATGTGCACATGCATACACATGTATACGTGAAGGGGATAAAAGCCATGCGTATCACATGCTCTGTTAAGTTTGCATCTGTCTCATGTGCTCATATATCTTCTTTGGTTAGCACGGTGCCTGTCTCATAGCCAGTACTCACTGAAATTTGTTGAATGAGTGCTACAAGTGACCTTAAATATGGTGTGACCATTCCCATCTCCCTAGATGGGTAGGTGCCTGAGATCGAAGGCCCCTGGGGGTTCTTTGTTCTTGGCCTTCTTTCTTTTTGGCCTGTCTTGCACTCTGATTATCTCAGACCTTTGGACTTCCTCTATTCCAATGAGCCTGACATTGACAGTGCAGGATAAAAGGTACAGCTTAGAGCACGCTGAGCCATGCTCTGAATGGGATAGTGGCAGAGGGAGGGGCCCTTTTCTCCTTTCCTTCCTCCATCTAACAACTTCATGGGGCAAATGTGTGAAGTAGCATAGAACCCAACACACAGCAAAATGCTGAGTTCCTAGCCTGAAAGTACTTTGTCTTTCCCACTGTCTTTCCAGACCAGATCATCGTAAGCCTGGCAAACTGATAGGAGAGGAAGCCAGAATGCAACCTGGGGCTAAGATAAATGATTTGAGGAGAGATTGTCCTGAAAGGCTTGGATTCAGGGTAGGTTCTAGCAAGGTGTGGCAGACATCTCCAATTTGAAAAGGACGGATTCTTCTTTTTCTGGGCCATTCCTCCTGAAATGATCTCAGCTCCTAGGCAGGCTTCCAGCCAGCCACCAAGCAGGTTTTGGTGGGATTAGGAAGACTGAGTGTCTTGGAAAGGTAGAGAGCCCTCTCATAGCACCTCCATGTGTTTGTTCACCAACCTGGAAGCTCTCAGAAACCCATAGGTGCGCGGTTTCCTGGAGGCTCCATTACGTAGCCATGACTGAGCAAACCACTAGCCATTGGTGATTAAGCCACTCTTTATCCCTCTCCCCTAGGAGGGTGGGGCTGAGAGTTCCAATGTCTAATCATATGGTTAGCTCCTCTGGCAGCCAGCCCCTTCCTCCTAGAGTCATAGTAGAGGCATAAACTCAAATGTGTTTGAAGGGGGCTTATTATGAATAACAAAAGATGCTTGGTTCGCCCCATCGCTGGGAAATTCCAAGAGGCTGGGAGCTCTTGCCAGGAACCAGAGGCAGAGACCAAAGTACATTTCTTATTATATCCTAGCAAATCTCTTTCCCCCATGCACAATCTTCCTCTCCACTCACACAGAATTAAAAAGTGTGAGGAGATAAAGGTACAGAACAAGGCAGCCTTATAGGTTGGTTCTGGGGTTGGCCAGTACTGCCTTAGAGTCATTTCTTGCTTCTTTGTTCTTCTCAGTGTTTGCTTGTAGAGACCATATTCACAGAGACCATAAATACTTTTCCCTGTCTCGTGTTTTCCTTGGTGGTAAATATCCCAGGCAAAAATAGTGACCTCTGCTTTTCTAAGCAGCTCTTTGGGTAGAGTAAGTGAACTTGGAGGCATGCAGGGTATAAGATTAATTTCTCCAAGTATTGTGAACAAGTGACAGCTTTCCCTGCATGGCAGTGATGTCACCTGACGTGGGTGGTTTGCTGATTGATGGCTCTGGCTACCAGGATCAGTCATTGCTCAAGGCTGGGGAGGCACTATGTGCTGCTTCTCCCCTCCACAGTAGACCCACTAGGTTTACTGAGTGTGGAGAATTTATTAACCTTATTGGCACTGGGGTAGGCAGTTTTATCAGAGGAGAAACTATAATCAAGCTACCACCAATCATAGAAGACAAATTCCCCAGCATTTCCAAGCATCCTTTAACAACTGTTGGATAGGTATGGCAGTTGGAAACCAAGATTAAAATGAGATTGACTGTAGAACAGCCCCATGAAGAAATGAAATGTACAGCCAGGCATAGTGGTGCACACCTGTAATCCCAGTGACTCAGGAGGCTGAGGCAGGAGGGTCACAAGTTTGAGGTCAGAAGCATCCTGCATAACTTATCAAGACTCTGTCTTAAGATAAAAAATAAAAAGGCTGGGGGCACAGCGCAGTGGCAGAGCACTTGCAAAGTATGTGGAAAGCCCTGAGTTCATCCATTCAGTACCCAGAAAAAGTTAAGAAAGAAATGCAGTGTGATACCACTTTGACACCGGTAGCCCAGACTGTGGGCTCACATCTTGTAGCAACTGTTGGCCTACTAATTTCTGGAGAAAAAAGAAAAAAAAAAAAAAGATGTCTTGTTTTCTCAGGAAATTGGGCTTAGGCCATGACTTCTTGGGAACTTCCTAGCTTGGATTGAGGTTTGAGTCCCTACCTGTCCACCCCCTGCCTCTGACGGGGAAGAAGGAAAGAAGAACAAAAGTGGGTGCCTCAGGAGAAGGAAGCCAGGTTCCAAAGGAGCAGCTGTTGACCTGGCCTCCCTCCCTGAGCTCTACCCTCCTGCCCCATAACTTCCCAAAGCACAGGCTGTGCTGCGATTAGAAACCAAAACCTTTGCTTACCTTCTGGGGAGGCTCCAGGCACAAAGCAGTAAAATCCCATTCCAAATGAGTTTTTTAGTTTGTCATGTGCTAGAGACTGCGTTAAACACAGAGACCAAGAGAAATGAGCAAGGCACAGTTGCCAAGATCCCGGTGTTACGGAAGGAAGGTCATGGAACAGGGTCCCATGTAGGTCAGTATGAGATGATGAGCCCAAGGAGACAGGGGAGGCAGCAGGGGATTCTGCTGAGACATAGGACCCCCACCATAAGGTGGAGTCAGTGGGAAGAGTATGGACTGTGGAGCCAGAGCTGGACTTTGGAGCTGGCTCCACCATTCTCAGCCATGTGTCTTGGATGGTCCGTTTTATTCTGCTATGCCCTTCTCAGAAGGTTGTCAGGAAGCTTCAGTGAGATCGTGCATGTGACTGTCAGCCCATTGCTTGGCACACATGCACTTAGCATGCAACAAATGTTCCTACCTTAATGTCTGCCATCCTCACCAGTACCAGCAGCTGCAGTATCTTCAGGACATGTCAACGGGGCCTTGGAGGATAAATGAAGATCCAGGCTGACCACGGTCCAGTGCACTTGTGTGAGGACATATTGGTTATTGTTGTTAGTTGCCGTCAAGTCCTATCTGACTCCTGGCGACCTTGTGGGGTTTTCAATGGCTGATTATTTCGGGATTGTGTTAGGAGTGGATTGCCACATCCTTCTCCCATTTTTGCAGTGCTGAGAATCAAACCCAGGACCTCAGAGACTGCAGAGAAGCACTGTACCAACTTAGCTAAATCCCAGTCCACATATGGGTTAGGAACATGTTATTTTGAGCATGGTACCCAGGATGGGCCAGAGATTCAAGGTGAGAGGTAGGTTCAGCATAGAAGTTATTACAGAGTCCAGAGAGAGAGAGAGAGAGAGAGAGAGAGAGAGAGAGAGAGAGAGAGAGAGAGAGAATAAACATGCACTGAAGTGAAAGAGACTTTACATTAAACTCAGCCTGACATGAGGACCATTTGGACAAGCAGAGAAGATAAGGATCACTCCCAGGTTCTAGGCTGGGTGGCTGCTGGCTGAGAAATGGCCAGTGTTTGTCCTCAGCACCCTCCATCATTTTCCAGCTTTCCTTCTCACTTGTTGGCACCTAGATGGTGCCCTTGGGCTGTCTTGGGCCTCCGGGCCACCTTATGTCCTAGCTGGCTGTTTGAGCAGAGTCACTGGCAGCCTATAGGATGATTCTAGGGCTTTAGGAAAACACCAAGTTCACAGCCTTCCAGTTCTTGTCTTGGAGAAGCCCAGGGCCCATGAGAAAGTCTAGCCTGGTATTGAAGGATGGTCATAAATGTTAGCATTGAGAGCCAACACGTGGGGGCCCCAGGAGAGATGTGGAAATAGTGCAGGTGCTGTGGGGACCTTTACAACCTCCTTTTATCCCTCTGGGAATCCATCTCTCCTCATCTGCAAATCACAATAATGCCAGGTGATGCAGTGGTGACTGAATGAGGAGACAGGCGAAGTGTGGTCCCATCCCCAAGGCACTATGGGCCCTTCCAAGTCACCCTCATAAGGATGGTGATGTGCCGATGAGATATAATGTGTACATAGTACCTCGCATCCCGGTTCAGGGTTAATGTACTCGTGTTTCATTCCCTCCCACTGTGGCTTATCCTCAGACCCCAGTTGGAAAGAAGCTGGTGAGCCATCTCCTGATCATGAGTAGGGGTTGAAATACATGGGAAATACAAACACTAAATGCTCTGCCTGCAGCCACTGTGTCAAATTAGAGAACCCCCACTGCACTCTAACCTCAACTAGCAAGGCTTACTTTCTTTTTTTTTTCCGTCTACCATCTGGGCTATTTGCTGTCTGTGGAACAGACTCCCTGACCTGCTCAGAGCTCTCCATTAGTAAACATCAACAAAGCCCATGGCAGCATTTGGGCAATACTCAGCTTGGCCCCAGGTGGTTAACCGTAGAAAATTCTGGCTTGGGTCCATTCATCAGCATGGCAGAGACTCTGTATTTCAGTGGAATTCAAGTCCAGAGGTATTTAACAAGTCTCTCAGTCCCAGGACCCTGCCTGTACCCTGGGTATGTTGGACAAGAGGAGGTCCTAAGGGATTTGTTCTCCAGGCTAGACCATTTGATACCCCCTAACTTTTACACTAGAGTTTGATCATTCACCCTCCTCACTAGGGTAACTCTGGGGTCCGTGAGCTCATGTTCACTGAAGATATTCACACGTGCAAGAAAACATATCTGATCCTGTAGCTATGGATGGGTGGTTGGGACCGGAGGGCTAATGTGCAGTCCACCCATCTGTGTGCTAGGTATCTTACATAACTCCCATCCTTGCTTTTATATGATAGTATTTTCATTTTGCTAAAAAAGAAAATGAAAACCCTTGAGGATGATTGGTCCTTCAGTGGTATAAGCTCATGGAAGAGATGTTTCTTTCCTCTTGCAGCTGGCGTTTCAGTGTGATGTTGGTACCCTCCTGGGTCCTCTCAGCCACCCCCTTTGCTGGAGAGCAATAGTCTGCAGGCATCTCCATTCGCTACTTGATGCATTGCAAATAAATGTACCTTGAAGAAAGAGAACTGAGGTGTCACAGATTGTCGCTATGCTCTCCCTTGTGTTTTCTGTTAAGCTTTTGTATAACTATCATCTAGAAAACCCTGTCCACACTGGTTTTTATCTTACACATGTGGGTCACTCAGGTTGCAAATCCCCTTCACAGTTATTTTTCATGGCCAGCAGCAAGAGTGGCTCAACAGATTTATGATGGCAAGGTTGGAGAATGCCAAGTTCAAGTGGAGGTAAATATGAGAGGGAACATTTGGATGAGGTTGGGAGTGTTTTGGCCCTGAGACAGTAAGTCCATGTTGAAAGACTCAAAAAGAAGGCCACATGTGCCTGGGCTCAGATCAAGATAAAAGGCTGAAGTTTTGTTGGGAACTCCTGAACCTCCCATCCTGCTATTCTGGAGGCCCAGTATCATGGAAGGCACTTTAGACCAGGAGTCGGATGACGCCCTGGCCACGTGCCATGCCTGGAGAGATCGCTTCCTTTTCTGAGCCTCCACTTCCCATGTCTTAAATGGCAGGCAGCTTTCTTTCAGGTGTCTAATGAGGAGCAAAGGAGATGGTACTTATAAAGTATTTGGCACATGTAGGATGCTCATTCCCTTTAGCTTTCTTGGAATTGTTGAATCTGTTTGGCACCTAGCAGCAACAACATTTGTTTTTTAGGGTTTTTATTGTGTGTGTTTTTTTGCTTTGTTTTGTTTTGTTTTATCCTATTTAGGACATTTACTAACATGAAGTCATACTGTTTCTGGTTACTGAGCAAAGTAACAGAATAGTTCCTAGCTGGATCACAGTTGGTCTATGCAGGCTATGCAGAGAAACAGAATCAAGAAGGGTGTGTGAATGGGGAAAGAGAAAGCCAGAGCTTGACTCATTTTAAGTAATTGGTCATGCTGTAGTGGGGACTGGTAAGTCCCAAGCCTTCAAGGCTGGCTGATAGGCTGGAAACTCGGGGAACCGTTGATGTTGCAGCTAAAATCCAAATATAGTCGAGAGGCAGAATTCCCTCCTCCTCAGAATGTCAGTCTTCTTAAAGTTTCAACTGATAGGCCTATGCATGTTTTGTGGACAGTCATTTACTTTATTGAAGTCTACAGATTTAAATATTAATCTCATTTAAAGGATAACCTCACAGAAACATTTAGACCAAATATCTAGGTGTCAGGGCTGGGATTTAGCTCAGTTAATAGCTCTGCAGTCTCTGAGGTCCTGAGTTCTATGCCCAGCACTGCAAAAATGGGAGAAAGACACGGCAATCCACTCCCAAGACAATCTCCAAACAATCAGCCATTGAAAACCCTATAAGGGTTGCTATGAGTTGGAACTAACTCAACAGCACCTAACAACAACAACAACAATCTAGGTATTGTGCCCTACCCAAGTTGACACATAAAATCAGGCATCCCAGTCTGCCATGGGCCTTGTGATGTGATCACTGGGAATGAGTCATCTGAGGCAGGAGGCAGCTTACCTGTGGCACAGAGACAGAGAATAACACATCAGCTTGGGTAAACATCTGCAAGGGCTCATAGCTAATGCTTCCTTCCCAGGATTGGACCACAAATCCAGAGTCTATGCATGCCTCAGAAGAACCATTTTGTCATTTCCCAGGCCCCAGGATCTTGAAAAGAAATCTTCCTGAGCAATGAAGGTTTTGACCTTTTCTCTTAATATTAAAAGAACCAGAGTGAGACAGACACAGTGGTGTGGACACCGCTGGTGGGCTGGTGCCTTTTAAGACTCAACAGTGAAATAAGATTCCCAATCTGAGGGGAGGCCCTCGTTTGTCTCCACTGCCTTTCAGCCATAAATCAAGGCCACATTCGCCTCTTAAACTTGGGAAAGTGGGAGCTGGACGTCTCCGGTTATCTCTGCTGCACTGTGGGGGTCTGTACGAAAGTTCCTAGCACTCCATATCTGCAATTGCCTGGTCCTCTGTTTTGAGATCAGAAATCTCACATACTTGAGCAGTGATGTTTAAAGAGTGAAATCAGCTCAAGTTGGGACTCAGCATGGGACAGAATAAATGTGTTGTCTCTATGGAGGAGGGAGAAGGGCACAGGAGTCAACTCTCGTTGTCTGCGCACATGCCTCTTTTCACCTGTGATTCACCATGGGTGAACTGCCTCGGAGCATTTATGATGTCTTGGGCACTGTGTGGAGCTCTTTGCATGCACTATCTCACTCTTCCCTCTAGTTCCTTGAAATAGAGACTGTTTTTCCCCTCCTTGTTACCACTGAAGAGACCCAAGCTCAGAGTCAGGTCATACAGGAAGAAACCGCTAGAACCAAGCATTCCCTCTGTCTGAATTCAAAGCCAGTGCTTCCAGGCTCACTACTGTATGGCTTCTCATGAGAGCGAGGCCCACTGCTCTGAATGCATGGAAGTAAGACCAGAATGGAAGAGTGTGCACCCTCTGGATATTGGAAGCACTGGGGACACTTTGTGCCATGTTAATAAGGAGTGAAAGAGCTGGATGGTGGTTTTCAGAAGGGTGAGGCTCATAGCGCTGGATTGCATGGGATCTTAAAAATACCTCGAGAATACTCGTACAAGGGCCAGGAGGCTGGGACAGGGACAAAGGCAGGTACATCTCTGTCTCGAAAGCATTCTTACGTATTTAATTTCAATTAAGTGTCACAGGTCTGTACTGCAGCATTAGAAACACTTGTATCAACATTCCTTGGGTATTGTACAGAAAGTGAATGGTGGCAAAACTAATTCTTTGTGTGTTGGAAATAAAAATGAATGAAATGGTCAGGCAGGAAAATTCAGGTCCAGAGCCAACACGACATGGCAATTTACTGAAGCGCCTCAGTGACTTAACAGCTCCCAGCTGTTAGATCTTACAAAGGTGGGCATTTCGGTCACCCACAGCTTCCAGCCTTGTAGATGTGATACCTGCATATCTCTGGGGAAACTCTACTCTGCCCCCACCAGCTGCAAACCCAAACAAAATTCACAATTACAAGCTCAGTGTCACCCTGAGACCTTGGAACCACACACTGCAAGTTAAAGCTTTATTAATGGAGTGGCTTTTGCCTTACTCTGTGGGAGTTAATTAAAACTACTCAGCCATTTAGTCAAAAGGGAGTGGGAGGCAAAGGTTGAGGCCCAACTGGATTTCCTCTCCTTTATAGGCTGGTGTAGCCATTCTAGAAGTTGCCACAGGCTTCTCAGTTGACTGAGCCATCAGAGGTGTGTGTGAGATTCCTTGGAAAGAGTCTTCATTGATTGCCCCGTAGCCAGGCCCTCTGGGGACAAAGAACTGCTTAGGGTCTGCCTAAGTATGCATGATCATTAACCATAATGATCATAACAATAGTAATGGCATCGGCTAGTGTTTATTGAGCAGTTCTACAAACCAGGCACTGTGTGCAGCACTTTGTAGTCATTATCTCTTTTCACCCTCACTTACATCTCCTGGAGAGCATCTGTAACTTGCCTAAGGTCACAGAGCTGGTGAGGGAGGAAGCCAGGACTGAGATACAAGCAGCCTGGCTTCAAAGTGTGGGTTCAGTGGCTCATTTCAGGCGTTTGCTGATGCTGTGCGACATCTGAAGCATAACTCCTCTCCCTCCTGGTTCTCCTGCATTTCCCACATCCCTTTTCCTTCTACACTCAGGATCCAGTCACTGTTTGATGACGTCTGCTCTTATCTCTTCCTCTGGTGTTCTCAAGGCTCACTGCTCCTGTTTCTCACCCAGGTGGTACCATCCCACCTCCTCCTTGGTTCCTTTGCCTCTGATCTCAGTGCCCAGCCAGCAAGTCCATGGTGCACGTTGGAGGGGGAAATCTACAGAACAAATCTGGTTATGTTCTCTGCTTGCAATTTCTCATTGTTTCCATGTCACCTCTGGATAGACTCTGTCCTAGTTACCAGTGCTGTGCAGCAAAGGACTCCACACTGTTTGGAATAACCATTTTACTATGCTCACAGGGTCTCTGTGTCAAGAACCGGGACAAGGGCTAGCAGAGATGGCTTGTCTCTGACAAGCCCGAGTGCTTAGGGCTTCACCAGGATGCCTTCCAGGCTAGAGGGAATCAGTGCAGAGCTTCTTCATTTCCACAGATGACATATGGGCCGTGGTGCTGAGAGGATCAGGATGTCCCTGGCCTCTCTGTGTGGCATGGCTTCCTAATTGCATAGAAGCTTCAATATTGCAGACTTCTTACTCAGGACTCCAGGCTCTAGGGCAAGTATTCCAGCGAGCAAAGCGTGGAAGCCTCATCACCTTTGACGCTCTAGCCCTGGACATCAGAGAGTGTCACTGCTGCCATACTGTAGCCATGAAAGCAGTCACAAGCCTTCCAGGTTCAAGGAGAGTAAACATAAATCCCACCTTTTGGTGGAAGGATGGCAAAGTCACCTTGAGAAAAAGCACATGGGATGAGAGATGTTGTTGTGGTCATCTTTGGAAAATGCAGTCTGCCGACTCTTATCCCATTTGACATCTAGCGTGACATACAAACCCTCCTACCGTGATCCCCACATTGAGTCTCCATGAAGTCACAGACCTTGTTTTTTCTCGTTCTCCACCTACCCTCAGAGCCTAGGCTGGTGTATAACACATAGTGTTGCATTTTGGAAATTAATGAATGATCTACTTGCCAATACACATTGTCTGCAACAATGAGCTTAAATAAGATCATGTGCCTGGCACAGAATTGGGGAATGTTTCATTCCGCTGTACGTAGGGTCACTATGAGTTGGACTCGAAGGCACCTAACAACTACTTGCCTAGCCTTATTTCTTTATTTCTTGCTCTTTTTTCTGCCCCCTCCCGTCTACCTCCCAGTCCTGTCTGTGCCACTCTGGACCACAGGCGTTTTCCTTGATATGCACACGTGCTCTCTCACCTCTTGGCCCTTGCATGGGTCAGCTCTCTCTATCCATGAATTCCTCCTCTTCACTCCTCCCACCGGCTGCCATCCTTTGAGAGTCTGACTAAGCTAGGCGGACTTCCTTGGCAGCCCCAGCAGGCATCAGGCCTCCCTCCTCTGGGTTCCCAAATATCTGGCAACACCTCCCAGATGGCTCTTCTTGCTTCCTTTTGGCTTGTCTGGATAACTCCCTGTCCCCTGGGCCACAGTATCCTGAATAGAGGGATTGTGTCTTTTAACTGTTACATTTCTTCCTTCTTCTATCACACCTGCTGTGTATGCTTAGTAACATATGTGGAATGAAGAGCAAGAGAAAGAGGGTGCTGCTGCTACTACTACCATTACCAGTGATGCAGCTATTCTTTTTAGGGGGTTCTTCATGTGGCAGGCACCTTTCAGGTGTTACCTAATTTATTATTCATAGATACCCCTTGAAGTCTGCCATGTGTTACTATCCCCATTTTAGAGATGTGAAAACTGAGGATGGGAGAAGTCTCTTGTCCAAGATCATACAGCCACTAGGATGCAGCCAGTTTCAGCAATCTTGAAGACTCAGCAATTGAGACCCCAGCCTCTTGTCTGTCAGTGCTGCCACCTAGTGGGTGTTTGGTCCTGAGACCCAAGGATTTTTCTGGATTTTAGGGAGCTCTACAAAGCCTGACTTTCACCTGGATTAATGGAATAATAATGTGGAAGGCAACAGAGTGTCTGCTGGTTAGACAGGATCAAAGATGTGTTTTGTTCTTGGTGCCATGTTTTAAGGGGTTCAGAAAAAGGCAGAGGTTTGTTTACGAAAGGATAACAAGGAGAGTGCAGAAGTCAAAATTCAAAACATTACTGTTGTGGGTAGGTGCCATCGAGTCGGGTCCGACTCATAGCAACCCTGTGTACAACAGAATGAAACACTCCTTGACACTGTGCCATGCCTGGCACTATGTCAGTGTTTCTCTGCTATTCATAGGATTTTCAATGGCTCCTTGTTTCAGCAGTGGGCTGCCAAGTCCTTCCGCCATTTTTACAGTGCTAAGTATGGAACCCAGGGCCTCAAAGTGCACAGAGCAGCACTCTACCAACTGAGCTATACCTCAGGCCTCAAAACAGTAGAAATGTTTAGAGAAACTAGATACACATGGCATAGAAAATACTTAGGTGAGTAATAAATGCCAATGAACCACACTTGAGCCGTAGGTGGAAATTAGACTTAAATTTTTCATTACCTTAATGCTAAGGTGATCATTAATCAAAAGAGGGAAAAGTGTGATACAACTTAGATGTCAGATTGTGGGCAGGGGTGTTTTGCAAGCACACAAGCCCCACCAGTCCCTGTTCCTGGGAAAACCGTGTCCAGAGACTATAGAGAGATTCTTGAAGGAGATGAAAGCAAAGGTTCCCTTTCTGAAGTCTTCCAACTGCCAGATTCAGGATCTCCTGGTTCCCATAGGAATCACTGTGGCTCAGTTATAGACAGAGCAGAACTGGGTGTTGCAGTTAGAAGAAAGGAGTCTCCTTGGACAGCTAGGATTCTACAGGTAATACCAGACTGAGGGTGATGTTGTTGTTGTTGTTGTTGTTAAGTACTGTCGAGTCAGTATCCAACTCAGAGTGATCCTACATACAACAGGCAAAACACTATTGTCAATGCTTCTCTCTGTTCATAGGGTTTTCAATGGCAGATTGATTTTTGGGAGTGAGTTGCCAGGTCCCTCTCCCAAGCCTACAGCACCTGGTGTTCCAAGGTGGTCTCCTATCCAAGTACTAACCAGGCCCGACCCTGCTTACCTTCTGAGATCTGATGGGATCGGATGCCACAGGGCTATGGCTGCAGGCCTGAGGGTGATATTGAGAGAACCAAAGTTGATTTTTTCTAAAAGTTTTCTAAGCCATACCCCATGCTAACAAACACAAAAATCATACATGCCTCCTTCCTGCCCAGGTTTCTGAGCTGGAGGAAGGGCTTGGAGGCATGGTAGACTGTAGCTATTGAGAACCACTGTACACTTAGGGTCCCTACACCAGCTGAGACATTAGTACATACAATGAAACTGATATGTTTTTAAGGTGTAAAAATGTAATATTGAATATACTGTCTAACTATGCAGGGTCTGTGGAATTCAGATTTGCCCTCAGCCATGATCCAGCTTATCTGACTCCCATTCCTGTCAAAGTGGGAGCATTTGAAGAAGTTGAGGAGTGATAAACAATCAGGGACCCCCATCTTTTTGTCTGTGCAGCATTAGACAGCTGTGATAGCTCCAGCCCCTGGTGCATTGACAGAAGGTAATTTGAGTGGCCTTTAGGCAACCAGCTTTAGCTCTTTTCCTCCCCTGGAGGTAGCTGGCCTGTGCCTTGCCTCCCTGTCAGCCTACCCTTCCCCCCTAAGTGCTCCAGCTGCTGCCTGGGTACTCTTGCCATTCTCCATTCACCCGACTCTTGGCTGCTGTCTGTCCACAGGCTGGCCAGTTTGCCTGGGTGCTTGGCCACTTGACTTCTGAGTGTTTCATGCCCAAGTTACTGCCAGAGCCCCAGCAGCTACTGTGCTTCAGGAAGAGGCATGCTCATCAACGTGTCCTATATGCCACCCTGCCCCTTTTGTAAATGAACCTGTGGCACCTATCTTGGCTCACACATGTTAAAATGCTAAGGGAGAAAACATGCTTTTAGCTTTTTGAACTGAGCTCCTCTCTGTCTTGGTTTTACTTTTCCTTCCTTTTTCAAAAACCATGGGCTATGGAAAATTTAGCCATGGGGCAATGAAATGACCTTCAGCTCAGGTTTGGGATGCCACAGAGCATGGCTCTATCAGTTGCTGCTGCCATAGTGGACTCTGTTTCAGCCATGCTGTCCCCTTGAATGGACCGATTGACACTTCCCTCCAAGCTTATCAGTGTCCAATGCCAGAAGGCCCACATCTTCCTTCCTTCTCAGACTCTTTAGGTAAAATTTAGACCATTTTGCTATTAATAGTATTTGACTTATCTCTAAAGCAGATGCAGAGAAGCATCTCATTTTTCTTTGTATTCCTCAAGTGCTTAACACATACAGTGGATATACAAGCAATTTGATTCTTTATTATTTATTCTTTTATTCAGCCCACCAAGAAATACCTACTGGGTACCTATCTTAAGAGTTCCTAGCACTGTTCTAGGGATGGGGAATATTGAAGCAAAATTATTGATCCTGACAAAAACAACAACAACAACTTCCTCCTCGTCGTCCTCCTCCTCGTCCTCGTCGTCGTCGTCGTCCTCCTCCTCCTCTTCTTCTTCATCATCGTAGTTTTACCTTTATTGAACTTGGGTGAGAAGCTGGAGCACAGGAGATACAAATACAAAACAGGGAGTGAAGCTCAAATTTTACCATAGAAGACACTGAGGAAAAGGGACTTAGGGATTTACCAAGCACACAAATATATTAAAATGAAGGTACATCCAGGACTAGCTTTTGGTTGTATTTCCTTGAGCTAATAACTTAAATTCTCTGAGTGTCCTTTCTACTTCTGAAAAATCGTGAGACCAAGAAATCTTTGAAGTTTCCCTCTGATCTATATTCTATGGTTCCATAAAACTATCTGTTGTGGGTGTTTTGTGAATACTGTCCTGTATTTAAAGTGAGCTTTTAGAGGAGTAACCTTCTCTGTCTGGAATCTTACATGGAAGGTGAAGGAGATAGTCTTGGAAGCCCTCCCATATTTCAAAATTAATATAGTAGATAGGGCAGAGTGTTGTGGAGTGGGAATACCACACACCCACGTGAAGAACGGCACAAGTGTTTCAGTCATTGAGACCATATTGTCTGGGTGGTGGAATTTGTCCAAATTGGGCAAAATAATGTTGGGCCCCACAGGCACTTTTTTGAGTAGGACACACTTTTACCAGCCTTAGTAGAAAATTGCACCTTTCTGTGGCTGACCGAGAAAGGCATCTGAGTGGTACTGGGACATTTCCAACTGGTAAGACTGGACTGACTACTGTTTCTTTTCTCTTGTTGCTCTTGGTTTGCGTAGACTGCCTTTTTACTCTAGGATTTTGCTTTAAAATTTTAAGAATTTCTACCAAGGCCTGTTCTACTAGGATTATGCAGTGCAGCTTTTGTGGCCAGGACCTCGTTGAGGAGGGAGATCCATCTTTGAGGCATAGAAAGACCTTTTTACAGCTGTGAGACCTGCCCATCCTGGTGCAGGGCATGGGTTGACCCATCTGCAGTACTTTACCCACAGCCTTCTTTCCCCATGGGAATATGTCAACAGCCAGTTATGGATGTCCACCAAGGAGGGGATAGTCATGTGGAGATCTGGTATCTTAATGAGTTCAAAGTCTGAACTTCCCAGGAAGAATAGGATTGGTTTGTATCTTCATGCATTTTAGCTCAGTGTTTTTCAAACTTTTTTTCTTTCTTTTCTTTCTTTCTTTCTTTCTTTTTTTTTTTTTTTTTTTTTTTTTTTTTTTTTTT